>JAIPRL010002663.1:0-16035 GCA_025469235.1 Pemphigus obesinymphae | reverse complement strand
AGCCATAATTTTTAATATTAAAAATATTAAAAATATTTAAAATTAAATATAATGTATAAACTACAATTATCAATATTTATACGTCGTACAACGAAACCGACACAACACTCACTAAATCGTTACAAAACCGATAAGAAACGAGAAGAGCGCGTAATAAACTTGAACCTTGGGGCAGTACTAAATGATAATATTTTATCAAAATAATTTGACAACTGTTATCATTAGGATGTAGAGCATCAATTCCATACCCCGCGATAACGAATATCGTAATTTTTTTTTTTTTAGCCTTATATTAGCGCTCCACCCTAATACCTAATGGTCTATAGAACGGTATTTTTTTTCAAAAATCCACTAAAAATTAAACTTGACCTTTTCAACCCAAAAAAATGTTTTTAGAAAAACAATATTAAATAAAAATTAAGTTCCACTCAGAATCTAAAAATTATGTAAGCAGTAGATTAGGGTGACCAATGACCATACGTCTTGTTTTTCAGCATTATGTACAGTTGTCCTGACAAACTTCCAACAGCACAATTATTGTCCTGTTTTTAAAAGAGGGCCCGTTTATTTCATATTTTTTTTATTTTAATAATTATCTGATAATGTGAAGTAGTATAAACTTGAAAGTTGACATTTATTTCACTAAATTTTCATAAAAATTTTAAGTATTACATTGAAAATAAATCAAAGTTGGTGTAATTTTATAACTTTTTAAAAAAATTACATTTTTATTGTTTACTTACCATTTTTCAAAATATTTTCTCGATTTTTGGAAAAATTTACGTGAATGAACTTTTTTTTAAATATGGTCACCCTATAACAGTTATTTATTTCTTAGGGACCCTCTAAAATTTGGGGCCCTGGACACTGATACAATTAACCAAACGTACTGCTGTTTATATTGCACTGATAATGATGAAGTTGGTTATTGTGTACCAAAAATATGGTTTTTGTGTATAAAAATAAAAATATGAAGAAAAAAATTTATTCAACTATATGAATAGACCAAAGTACAAGAATAATATGAAATTTTGAAAAAAAGTTAAAAACGCTCGTCCCATAGCAATAGGTTAAGGTTAAAATGATCTCCGTATGTGTTAATAAGAATTTAAATTTTAATATCTACAAAAAATGTTTTATTACATTTTCAAATTAAAAATTTGTCAAAAGGTACTGACAAATCAACAGAAGTTTTATTAAAATGTGTGTTTTGTATATTTATAAACTTTCCTATATGGTGGTTTGTGTACAAGACTGTCTTATGAAATTATACATATGAACAATTATTACTATTATACATATTATTTATCTCATAATTATTAATTAAAAATATTTGTGTACTTTTCAAGTAAAATGAATCAATAATTAAAAAATATTAAATATAAATAAATAAAATAAATTGATATAATTTTTATAAAATATATATTTTTTTTTTAAAAAAATATTTTTAGACAAGAAAAATTGTATACATTAAATTCAATTTAAATAACATATATACAATATGCATATATAATTATCTACAGGGTATATAATGTTTGATCTGAATACTTTTACAAATAATTTAAAAATTTGATCTTAGGTACTATTGTAACGTTATTAAATTACATAAAAATTGTTCTCTTTAGTTGAATTAACATTTAATTTGCTTTAAAATTCATTAAATTAGACAATATACAATGATTTTACTCATAAAAATGCATTTTATAAATCAGATTTTTATATTTTAAAGTGAGCATATGTGAATTTTGTGCATTATCGGAATTTCAGAATGTTGGGTTATATTCAAAAATCACTCCGGGAATACTGTTTTACCACCGTCTTATATGGACATACAGTCATATAAAATATAGTACCTATTATTATTATTTTTTTATGTTTTGTTTACTTACTTAACTATTATTATTAGTATTAATACGTATTATTATTATTCTATTTTATCTCTGTTCATGTATATTATCAAACATTGTAACATTTAATAATTGTTGTACAATAATATTTTATCCAAAAAATTCATATTTATAAATGTCAATAAAACGTAGTTTTTGGAACCGATATTAACCTGTTTTATAATTTGGATTCCGGTTCAATTTCGGTTTCAGATGATAAGGTCCTTGTACCGGTTACACTTCTACTTATATTAGGGTTCTGGTTTTGGATTAAGTTAATCCAAATTATAAAAGAAAGGACGAGTACGCTCTCTCCAAATTTCAAAAAATATATTCTTATAATATTTTATATAGATATAATTATAGACAAATAAGTAGATAGGTATCCACTAAACCATTCAATGGTATGAACCTCCCTTAAACTACAAATGCTATATAAGCGATATATTTTTTCATAACAACCGTGGTAATAAGTAATAACACAATTAAACAATAAATACTTCAACAATACTTTCTTACCAAAACAAAAGCTAAGTAATATTTCAATTATATAAACAGTGTTACGTATAATAATGTAATATATAGGGTGAAAGCGTATATTACATTTTAATGTTGAATATATAGGTAGACACTAGTTATTAATAAAGTAATATTTTTATAACAAATACCTATTAATAAATTTCATATTATATTGCCCATCAATATAGTATCTATTTATCTTCCTATCTTGTTGTATCAAATAATGTTTGTGCTGTTTTAGTTTAGATTTGTAATTTATTATTTATTTCTGTAGGCTCAAATAGCCTAAATATTTAACGTAAAAATATAGCTCATTTGGAAATTTCGCATATCATATTTTTATTAAAGTATTGCCTCTAATGTCCAAATGTGTGAAAGAATTAAAATTTATTGTTACTGTTATCATTTTAATTTAACTCGTCGTTACTTGTTATTATATATGTCCATTAATTATTTATATCATATATTTTGTGTGTATGTATATTTTTCATTATTTGGGTATAGGTAGCATTTGGCTAGTCTGTCACCGATTTATTCTTTGAGTAGGTACCTACCTTAACCCCTAGAAGAGATTTAACCCCTACAAACTTCCTTGCGTTCACACCTGAACATCCTTATTTTTATTAAATATGTTTTAATGTTTTTAGGCTATTTTTTCGTCCTCCTGTATGGTGTATACTATTATATACTTATTATATAATACATATTTTTTTGTAATAATTTAATAATTCAATTTTGAGAAACTGTTAACATTTTGAACAATTTTGTTTATAGAAACTTTTTTTTATTATACTCATGAATTTTTTAGTATGTCATTTAATATTCACTCGTTTTATTGTACACAAATTTTCATACACTTGTACATAAATTTTTAAATTTTCAATGGTAACTCTAATTTTAGTTTCAGGAATATATTAAGGTAGGTATTCTAATAATAAGAATAATGAAAATAAATAAATAATTTAATAAAAATTATTATAATTCGTTTAATGAATTCGATTAAAAAAATTACTCGTTTGTTTATCCCTATTATTGCCATTTGTTTTATGAAATTCACGTAGTCTTTAGAAAACAATAAGATTTTTTGAATTTCTTCGTTGCCCATTCCACAATCTGTATTTGGTCTGTTCTAATACCAAAGCATAAGGTAATATGCGTTTTACATTTATTTACTTTATCGAGTACCTACATTGACTGTATTTCGAATGTTGTGGACTATGGTAAATTTTTCTAAAATTTTATTTTTTTTTTTATATATATAGTAAACGCCGGACGGATTTTTACATGATTAAGTGTAGTGGAGAGAAAAAAAAATAATATATATATATCAAATACTTAAAATATGGTAAATTAATTTTTTTTTTAGGGGAAATGTGAAGGTGCTTCATTAGCAATACGCATAAGACGATTAATGAGGAGTTAGACTGGTAGTTTTAATTGGAAAAAGGACTGTGGAAGTTAGTACAGGAGCGAGTGAAGCGAGCAGGTATTTTAAATTTAATGAGAGACAGAATGGATGGGCAGTCAATATGGCCCGAAAGGATATTTGAAAGGAAATTGAGATTAGTTTGGTGCCGGCGGTCAGTCAGACTGAGGAGGGAGAGTTCTTCTAGGACTGGAGTGTAGTCGTGAGGAGGACATTAAATATGTAGGGCAAAAGCAGCCAGGCGTAAACATTTTCTTTGTACTCTTTCGAGTGTTATTTTATGGGAGGATGTGACTGGGTCCAAGATAACAGAGCCATACTCAACAATTAGGCGAATAAGGGAACAATATAGAGTTTTTAAAGAGGAAGAGAGGTGAAATTCACGGGATATCCGAAAAATGAAACCATGAAGTTTAAGTGCTTTACAGCACCGAGTATCTATATGTTTGCCAGGAAAAAGTGTCTGAGTAAGGGTGAAACCAAGATCATGAACGGAATCACCAGCTGATGGTAGAGGAAGGTCGTGAATGAAGTAGGTATGGTTTACAGCTGAGCGATGACGGGAAAAAGTCATGACAGAGCATTTGGAAATATTCAACTTAAGGCATATGGCTTCACCCCAGGTAACTAAGCGTTGGAGGTCGGCTTGGAGTAAAGAGCAGTTGTTTTCGAACTTTATCTGAAAGAACAATTTCATATCATCAGCGAAGATAAGTAGCTTGGCAAAATGGAGGACTGATGGGGCCGAATTTACAAATAGAGATAAGAGAAGTGGAGAAATTACAGCACCTTGTGGTACACCCGAATTTGGGGTGAAAGGGTGTGATGAGTTACTATGGATGATAACATATTGTTTTCGATTCGCGAGGTAAGAGCATAACCAGGAAAGAAGAGGATCACCTAAACCAAGTAGGTCAAGAGTATTTATTAAATGAGTGTGGTCGACACGATCAAATGCTTTTGAGAAGTCAGTATATATGACATCAACTTGGCTATTCTGACGGAACGAGTCATAAATATAATTGGAGAAAACCAAGTTGCAAGTAGTGGTTGAGCGACCCGGACGAAAGCCGTGTTGATTTTCGACTATTATATGGTTTAATGAAGGATGAATGTATTTATGCACTAGTGTTTCTAACAGTTTTGATAAGTGAGGGAGGATTGTAATAGGTCGGTAGTTACAGACGTCAGAGTTATCGCCAGATTTAAGGATAGGAGTAATAGAGCCAAGTTTTAATGGAGATGGAAAGACGGCAGAATTAAGGGGCTTATTAAATAAAATTGTGAGTGGGTAGAAAACGACATTCCGTAGTTGATAAAGGAACTCACCAGGGATACCGTCGGGTCCAATGGATTTGATATTATGAAAATTAGTTAAACTTTGGTAAACATCATCAGTAGACAAATTGATGCAGCTAGGTAGTGAGAAAGAGTGGGGGACAGTAAAGGGAAGTGGTTCCGAGAGGTAGGAGAATAAACAGAGCTAAAGTAAATCGAAAATAGGTTGGCTGCTTCAGAGTGGTTTGAACTTGTGTAACCATTAAATGTAACATTAGTTGGGATAGACGGCGAGGAGTGTGTTTTACGAACAAAGGACCAGAAGGAACGTGGATTGTGACTAAAGAGAGATTCCGTACGAGAAAGGAAATTACGGTAGTACTTACAGGAGAGTTGTTTGAAGTGGGCACGAAAAGAAGAAAAATTTTGATAGTCAGATGGGGACTGGGACAATTTGAATTTAGAATGGGCGCGTTTTTTCCTTTTTACGATGTTTTTAAGTTCTTTATTGAACCAGGGTGGATAATAAGAGGGGCGGTAGGTTACTTTAGGAACAAATGATAAGATGGAAGAATGTAGAGCGTCATAAAAAACTGTCATGGCCTCATCTGTAGAGAGAAAAGAGAAGGTAAGTGACCAATTAAATGAATTAAAAAATGACTTTATGGAGAAATAGTCAGCTTCTTTGAAATTGAAAAAGGACTGAATCGGAGAGGAAGATGAATGAGGAGAAGTATGGCTAATCGAGATGGAAAGACATGGGTGATAACTGTCAAGAGTTACGGCGTACTCATAAGTCTGATTAACAGAAACAGACGTCGAGTTGGTGAAGACAAGATCCAAAAGGGAATCATGTGAGTTGGGAAAATAATTTAATTGAAAGAATTCGTTAAAAGCAAAGAATTCAGGAACATATAGATGTTGGGAGTTATTGTGGGAGAAAAAGAGAAGTCCATGTGTGTCGTTAGACCAAGAGAGATATGGGAGACTATAGTCACCACAAATAATAAATGTACGTGATGTGTAACGGTGAATAAGAGCTTCAACAGAAGCCAAGTGTGCACAGTAATTATTGGCAGGGCTGGAAGGAGGTAAGTAAACACAACAGAGGATATAATTGGATGAGCCAACCGAAAATCCAACAAATAGTTGTTCAACAAGGGTTTCAGTAATGGAAATAAGAGAGGAAGGGATGTCCTTGGGCACGGCAATAAAAACACCACCACCACGTTCATGGTGGCTAGTAAGGAGGTTTCTGTCACATCTCTAGATGTTATAATTAGTGAGACCTAATTCGTTTGAATGAAAATTAGAGTTATGCCAGGTTTCTGATATTGCCAAAAACAGATAATTAAAATGAGAGGTTTTACAATTAAAGTCAGTAAGTTTTGTGCGTAGATCACAACAATTTCGATAGAAGCCAAAGTTGAGGTAAGTGAGGAAAGCGGAAGAAGAAGTTATATTTGTTGTAGTCGAGATTTGCTGCGAGCGTTTTTTGAATTTGATTTACTGACACAAAGAAGACCGTTTATATAGGTGATAAGGAGGTCAGGTTTACCAGCTTGTATACGTCTATCCAGTTCTTGATGGCATGCACGAAGCTTTTCTCTTTGGAGGCGAGTTTTGTCACGGACGATTTTGAGTGCGGTAGAGATATTTGGTGAACGTAGTTTTGCAGAACGAAATGATGAGATAATATGAGCGGCGACGTCGGGACTATTGAATATTACCTAGAGAGGTCTTGGTAGAGAAGAAGTGGATCTGCCGAGGCGAATAGATTTAAATTCCGTAGGGAGAGTAACAAAAAGTTTAGCCAGTTCGTTAATGAGATTATTTTTGTCATCATTTGTTCTGATAGCATGATCAGAAGATGCAGACTCAGGTAGGCCACGAGTAAAAATATTAAATTTACATTTATCACGTTCAGAGAAATCATAAATAACATCTAAAATTGATGTTGAAGGAGGAGAAGGCGATGTAGCAGACTCAAGTTTTGAGATTCTTGAGTCAATGGTAGCATATTTGGTACGCAGATCAGAGAAATCACCAGATAAATCATCGAAGCGAGCCGTTAGGCAGTCAAGTCGTGATTTTAATTCATCACCTAGGGTTTTATTTTTTAGCATAACCGCATCTTGAGATATCCGCAGATCAGCAATGGCGCGGAGAATCTCATTGTTAGATTTTTCAGAAGACGTTAGGGTAGAATGTGTCGAGGAGTTTTTCTTGATATTTGGTGAAGGATTGGTTGAAATGGCTGAAGTTGAAGAAGAAGTAGAAGTAGAACGAGTGACAGGCGGAGGGGGCATGACAAAGGTGGAAGAGTATAAAAGTTGTAGACAACAAAATCAGAAATATGTATACAATAGAGAACCCCTTGAATTTGAGAAGATGCAAACAAACATGCAACGTGTATATATGGACGTGAGTGAAGCCAGAACAAGAAATAATAAATATTTTTAATATTTTTAATATTATTCGAGTCCAACACTATTATACAATATGAAGGTATTCTGTGCACGCGGTGCATACACCATGAGCGGTTCAATCGTAACTGTATTAGATAGGAATATGTGTATGAGTCTCGAAAAATGCCGCGGCTCTCCGGAGATAAGATAATGTTTCCACGTGCGACGGCTAACTTGCACCAAGGTTGTTATCGATGCGATAACGACGTGGATGATAAAAATAATTAATGGCTTACTTATATGCGGCGGGCGTGTAAGGCTTATAAAAGCAAAAAAAAAAAATACGTTTAAAAGGAAAAGTTTTAAGCAGACCAACTCAAAATCGACACCAGGCTGTACACGCACTAATTTAGTTACTGTTAAAACAAAAAACAACTAACTACAACAGAAGAAAAAATAAAAAAAATACGAGAGAGAAATATTATTATAACGTGACGCGACAAATTATTGAAACGAAATAATGTATAAATTATGTAATAAATAAAATAAATTATGAGTGAATTTAATTTTATCTTCTTTATTTTTTTTATACTTTGTTGTATTTATATGATGAGTTATTAAAGAACGTTGAAAACAAGATATAGATTTTCCATAAGCTACACAAAGTAACGCATTACCATCACTCTTAAAAGTCTCATTAGGGAATTCTAAAAGGTACTGAGCAACTCTTGCTTTTTTTGTTGACGGAATTTCGGCATGATCATAATCGGTGTAATATAAATACAAAATAAAAGTGTAATGAACACTAATTTAGGGCGGCCATTTTTTGAAAATTAGAAAACGGGACATCAATAAAAAAAAGGGATTATCATAATAATTTTTTACAACATTTTCAAAAATCGGTTTGAAAATAGTAAATAAACAAAAAAAAAAATGGTCATTCTTCAATTTTCTACCAATTTTTTTTTAAAAAAAGCAAAAAAATAAGCAAGATACAAGAAGCATAAAAATGGGACAAAAACAGACCCCACTTCCAAAAGCGGGACAAAATGGGTCCCATTTAAGGTTTGTTGGGACAACGGGACGCAATCCTCAAAAACGGGACGTATGATCACCCTACACTAATTCAATTAAATGCATGAACAAACCAAAACAACTGTACATACAGTGTACACTGCAGTACCTATTTTTTAACCAATATGCTGACATTAAAAATTTTAATCTATCTTATCTTATTTATTACAACGTTATGTACAAACTGACAGAACAAAATTTCCGGCATAATAATGGTTATTGTCAATATGTCTTTAAATTGTATAGGTACCTATGTATGAAAATACGAAATATCTTGTAGTTATTGGTAATATATTTTAAAACATGTGGAAATATGTAAAATATAAAAGTTTCATTTTATTCAGAGTGTTATGAAACGTGCTTATTTTTAATCAGAATAAGAAATCTACATTCAATAAAATTATGTATTTAGATAAAAATCCAAATCCACGGTCTACTTATCAGTAATCATTATATGTTAAATCGTGTTGGTTGACGAAAGAAAAATGATATATATATCGCATACTAAATTGCATTTGCTGTCTATCGGAAGATTTTTTTCTTTCTCATTTAAAAATAATTCTATAACAGTATAATGAGGCCTGAAATAATGATAGTAACAATGGTACAAAACAGCATTATCAGTGTAATTAAGAATAAAATATTGATGTGGTTGTAGGCCTCATCAATATTTCTATCTTGGTATACCATAACTTCGGAACGGATCACTAACACATAAGTTCTCTGAAATTGTCGAAGTTTACAACTTATACTTATTAATGGATTCCCCATAAAATTTATGTTGTATATTTCATAACCAATAAAAAAGTGTTTAAAGTATTTAATAAAAATTATTGTGTGTTTATCCACACAAATGAACTCTATACATACAGTTTATTTATTTATATGATAATTAATAATTATATATACATCATTTTACGTCATATGTACCTATAGATATATATTTACGTAATATTGAATTCGCGACGCAATAAACCTCCTCCTATTAAGAAGGTGATATAATAACTAGGCACCGGTAAGCTTTTGGAACTGTCCATCGTTCCATTTTTACTTTATTTTCTTACATTAGTTAAGTTAAAAAGTTAAAATTAACTTATTCATCACTTATTAACTTTTCAACGCACAGCATACGAGTAAATAATATCAATAATCACCAATGAATTTTCTTTCATCAAAATTATAAGTTTGTTAATTATTTTCATTATTAAAACATGTTGTTACTAAAATAATATAATTCTCAAATAAATATGTTCATATTGATGCCAAATAATTTTTTTTTTTTAATAGGACGTCACACAATTTGACACTGACGTCAAAATCGACCAAAAGCTAGATAAAAGTGAGGGACTTTGAAAAGTCACATTTTAATTCTGAAAAAGAGTTTTGAGTTCATCGATTTTATGGATCGATCAAAGCGATTTTAAATATTTACTTTGGTCATGTTATTTATCATTAAAAAAACTGTGCTTTATGAACATTTACCATACTTTGATGATAAAGAAAAATGTCTCGATCGATTTCCAGAAGATAGGCCGATAAATTCAAATCGGTATTTAAGTTTTAAATCAGACTTTCCAAAATTCCACAATTTTGTCTAGCTTATTTGTCTCGTCCACGGAAATATCGAGATAACACAAAAATAAAAAGTGGTATAAGTACGGGAATAATTAAAAATATACTTCAATATATCTATATTTTTAAATCTTTATTTTTCCTAAAATTTTTTAAAAATGTCCTATTAATAATACAAAATCAAATATAAATATCAAGCTATATTCTTACGTTTGCAAGTTTTTCGTACTATATAATAAAAAATGAAAAATATATTAATATAGGTACTTCATGGTATTTTATTATTTACAGTGGAATAGCCCGGAATTAATCATAGGTTAAGGAATCTGATGTGTAGGCATATTAAATCTATACCATCATTATTGATCTGAGCGCTCATTTACTCCTTTCACAAGATTATTTATATTTTTAATTTAATAAAAATGTCTTTCGTGGAACATAATTTTATTGTAGACTGACGATGTAAAATGCAAAATACAAACAAATTTCCAATGAAAAATTCGATTTTTATTTTTCATTTTTAACAACTTTAAAACATCTAAGAAATACGAAACAAAAAATCAAATAATAGATAATAACATTATCTAGTACCCTTTTTTCTATATTTTTATTTAAAAAAAAATTCTATCTGCTTAATTTATACTTCGTTCTTCTTCAATATTTTAAGATTGAATTATATCTACTTAAAAAAAATTATATATATATAAATATTGGTTTTTTTAGCAACTGATATAATGTGTTCAAATGCATTATTATAATTTATTTTATGTTTAATCTTTCTAGATACTCTAAAATTGAATATAAATAATATTTTAATAAAATGAAAAATGTAAATTTATAAAATATTAGTAATAGTATAAATACATCAGAAAATCAACAATAATAATATATTATATAATAATACTGTATTATAAGACATAATATTATTTATTTTCAAAATGTATATAAACATTTTTCAATTATTAGATTTTAATTTTTCTTCAAACTGTCTAACCTACTAGCTACTGCTTATGTACTAAATTATTGTACTTTAAAAATAAATAATTTCTTAAATGATTTATGCGTTAATCAAAAATTATTTATATAATACATAAATCAGGGATTCTTCAAAAAACGAAAATTTTTCATATTTTTTTGGTGGAACATTGTTTGTTACTATATTTATATATTATGTAGAAATTTAATTTTAAATTTATAATAATTATAAAGATTATATTAGTTAAAACTCTTTAAAATCACTAAAAATGACAAAAAATGAATAATATTTAAATTTAACCAAGAAAATAGATAACAAAAGCAAAACACACCATTTGTATTTATTCCAAGTTTCAAATTAAATAAATTTGTTAAAAAAAATCATAAATTATATGCAGTTACCTACAATATAGTATGCATCCTATATTATAATACATTTTTATTGGCCTGGAAGTAGACTATAGTCTACTTTTTGCTTATTTGGTTGTTATGCTTGTCGTAGCTTTCAAGAACCATCTTTTACTGCCGTAATATGTTAATAGTAAAACCTGAGCATGTTAGTGTTTGGGAAAAAAAGAGGATGCATAACCCTAAATTTTTTATTAAAAATAATTCAATAATACCAATATAAATATTATTCATTAAAAATTATAACTATAATCTAAAGTTATAATCGTATAAGTAGTATTTTACATTTATTTAATTTAAAAAATTAGAAATAAAAACAAATTTGAGAAACAATTGAAAATGATGATCTGTTATTCTCCGAGTTCTTACCTTTGAAACTTAATTAAATATCATGATTCCAAAAATGTGCCCCCTTATAATTTTGAGAGTTTTGGGGAAATATGCGAGGCGTACTTTTTAGAAGACCATTAACCGAAACATTTTCCGTTTGAATAATGTTCTAAATCTTAATAATTCCAAAGCTATTCCAAATCTGAAAATATGAAGTGGGGTGGGGTGATTTTTGGTATGTTATACACTGATGAACCCTCTACTCTTCTGTTGCACATCGAGTGCTTTACCATTAAATCTGAGTTGAATTTTATGATTCCAAAATTGTTTCCCTCCATTTTGGGGTTTATGGGTTAACTTACTAGGCATACCTCTCACTAGTCTTCGATCCAATATGTATCCCGTTGGATTGGTGTCCCTATTACTAATAGCGTCAGAGTAAAGAAATAAAAAACAAAATTAGAGTGGTTATAATCTTACCGTGGGAGGGGGGTATGAATATACTAGTATTATATTACCGAGAGGTAAAAATATAGTAGGATAATCTTACATCCCTGGTAACCAGTTATGATTTGATTGCGACACTGGTAAATTATGTTTACCGTACTCAAAATTGAGTGACCCCTTATTTTAAATGTTTTAACTAGGTAGTGTAATAATTTTTATTGAGCCTTATAAAATGTATTATATAATGAATAATAATAAAATCAATATAATGTTCTTTACCTATGAAGAATTTTTGGAGTAAGATGGTAAAAATGAAAAAAAATTTTTTTTGTTTTTATACGTATAAATGACTAAATAATTGTAAAAGACAATGGTTAATGGGGTTATGAAATAACATACAAAATTCACTTGAAAAGTATATAGGTACCAATAAATAAAAAAAAATTTATCAATTTAACGAATTTTACCGGCAAATTTATTGAAAAAAATGTACCAGTAAATTCCATATATCTAGGTACCCGTTTCATCAGTCATATAATGAATTAGCATATATAATTGCATATTATGCAGGTCTTTATGCTCATAATATAGGAGGATATGTGGATATTGTGATTAGTGGTGATATGAATTGAATTTATGCGGTGATAGAATAATTTATAATTGAGTGCTTGAAGATTATAGATTTGGAGTAAATAATAACGTATGAAAAATAATACTATATTTTACGTCAGTGTATGAATTAACGATTGTGAATTAAATTTTTGTGATTACATTTGGGTAAAGATAACAGATAAAAGAGGAAGAAGTAAGATATTTGTTAAGAGAAATCAATTTGGATTTATGCTTGGGCGGTCAAAAATGAAGCACATATTTTGTACTAAACAGATTGTAGAGAAGTACAGAGAAAGGAAAAGGAAATTGTGTATGATATAAATTGATCTAAAGAAAGCTTCTGATAGGGTTTGAGAGATATTTAAATGGACATTAATGAAGATAGGATTACCAAATGTGTATATGAACGTAAATTAAGACATTTTAAAAGGAGAGGGCGAGTACAAAATGGAGAAGTTTGTGTGGAGAAACTGAAGATTTTAGGGTTAGAGTGGGAGTACATCAAGGTTCGGCTTTGGATCCTTACTTATTTTCGCTGGTAATGAATAAAATAACAAAAGATATACAGAATAAGATACCATGGTGCATGCTGTTTGCAGATAATATAGTGCTAATAGGAAAGAGTTTGAATAAGTTAATGGTGGGGGTAAGTGAAGAAGTGTAGGACGGGTGGCTGACCCCAAATATTTGGGAGAGAAAGCGAAGGAGAAAAAGAAGAAGAAATATAATATTATTATTATTATATAATATGGAATTGATATACATTTTTAAATACTTACACGATGCGTCAACGTCATTGAAAATAACGAACATCATCCATAAATATAAGTTTTTAGATAAAATTATGTACATTTTTTGATATTAAATAGTTATTAAAATGGTTTAGGTACCAACAAACGTTAAGCAATACTCGCATAGAATGATACTATACGCATAAACTTCTATGATCATATTTTTTGCAAACAATTCATTTATTAACAACTGTATTTGCTTAGCCACCGATGTATATTTTCTAATAAATTATATTCAAACGTCCTATTCAAACGTCCTATTCAAAGTTTAATTTTTTATTTTTTAATTTATATTTCTTAAAACGCCAATATGATTATAGTCAAATTTTAATTTCTACCAATTTTATAATAAGTGTCTTAAAAAAAAATATATATAAAAAAATCAAAAAAATCATTAATAATTGTTATTTTTCGTTTGTTTTGCGTGCAATATATTTTTAAATATGACACCCGGTTACAGTCTTTCGTCAACACATTTACAAGTGACCTATGGAATATCCCGAATTATTAAAAACCAATATTGGATTATATCTAGTCATAATATTTCATATTATTGATAATATTATTATTTAAAACTTAGTAAGTGTATTCTGTTTTATGCCACAGACCACCATTTGAAACCGAACGCGATACCACACCAAAAGTATATAAAATCATTGATAAACTAAAAATAATAGTATTTTTCTATATAATGTATTTTTTTTGTCTTTGATCACCGTTTTTCATTTGTCTATAGTTTAATTGATAATATAAATTAATTTAATAAAAGAAAAATTATAATTTTAGAAAATTTTACGACTTTACACTTAATTTTTAACTTCAAGTAACTTTTAGCTATAGGTATTTAAATTATTCAATATTTGTAAGTAACAATTAAAATTCAGATGATTTTTCTTTTCACTGAGGAAATATTAAAAACAAAGCCGTTTAGTAGGAGTGGGAATAGTTTGCACAGCAAGTAAGATACTGATAGGTGTATACCGTATGTATTGAATTTAAAGACAATGAAAAATCATTGCATTCAATAAATACACTTCTGAGCGAAATTCGGTATTATTAAAAAAAAATAAAAACCTCAATCTACGTATTAATAGATTATTTTCACCCGGCTAGACGTCATATTTAATTTTAACTTTAAAAAAAAAGCATTCAGAATAAATATTCGAATACTTTATGATTATAGTATTCCCTACATATTTTAAATACTCCACAAAATGTATTCTAAATACTTTTAGAAAAATTATTTTAATAGATTTCTAAATCGAAATTAGTTCTAATTAATAAATAAAATATCTAATAATTATAATATTATTATATTTAATCATTTTTTTTTTTTTTTTCATATGAATGAATATAATAATACTATTAATAATATATACATAATTATTAATCATAAATTATATCCAAAGTGCAATATTGTTTAATTTATTTAAGTAATAAGTGAGTAGAAATTTGTTTTTGTAGTAATAAGTATTATATACTTTAATAAAATAATATATTCAAACTATGGAATAAACTGTATATATATACGATTGTATATTGTCTCTGACGGTTCGTTATTGGTATACGGCTGAATGGGATAACTTAGTTGTTGAAATACGTATACTCAAAATAAAAGTGTATAATATTGTGACTTTGGGTATATAATATAATAATTATTCAAACTATTTATTTTATCAATAAAAATCATTAGTAATTAATTCAACATATTTAAAATTGGATAATAACATTACAATCCCACTAAATATAGTTGAAAACAAAATAAGATAATATAATATGTATACCTACTATAAAATATTACATAGGTACTTATACACAAATATAATTTACATTGTTGGAAAAATAATGATATTACTTTTAAAAATGTGATTCGGAATACTGTATTCAGAATACTTGTAAAAAGTATTCAAAATACTGTATTAAATACTTTTAAAAAAAAAAGTATTTAAAAAAATCCGGTCAGTAGGTTGTGGAAGCACTTCGCTCGTCGGGTGTCAGTATTGGTGGATGCACTTCGCTACTGGGCAGGGTACTTTTGGTGGATGTATTGAATTTGAAAGCAATGATAGTTCATTGCATTCAATAAAACGATTCTGAGCGTAGCTTCGGTGTAGTATACATAACTCATATCATTTTTTTTTCTAGGAATCGACCGAGGCTGTTATTTTTATTTTATTTTTTGGTCGTGTTATTCATCATTGAAAATCACAATTTTTGCCCAGGTCTTAAAATCTCATTTTACCAACTATTTGGACTTGAGTACCTCAAAATTGATAGTTTTGTCGAAAAAATTAAAATGACTATAAAAA
>JAIPRL010002662.1:0-56313 GCA_025469235.1 Pemphigus obesinymphae | reverse complement strand
TTATATCACATTATATAGGCGGGAATATAAATGAAAATTACTTGTTATCTGTATATGATAAGAATAATTATCAGTAGAGTTAAAAGAACCTAGCGATTTCTTTTGGGTAACAAGAGTTAACTCCAGTGAACAACACTAGGCTTTCGAACGGTAACCTTAGAGTTAACACTGATTTCTCGAACGACACGAAATCGACTATAGTGAACTCGAGTTAACTATAGAGTAGAGTTTTCGAACGCACCCCAGGGTAGACGTGGACGCGCATACCGTGATCCGCAGCTATACCGTTATGATGTGCATGCGGTTCATTACTCGTATAATAATAATAATAATAATAATAATTATTATTATCATTAATAATAATAATATTGTTATCATCGTCGTCGTCGTCGTCTTTGTTATATTGCCGGTGACAGAGAGGTCAGAGATCAGCCATAAGCGTTTTACGCATAACTAAATGCCGCGAAGTGGTTAAACCACCCCCGAACTACATCATCGTATGAATTGTTATTATTAAAATAGCCGCCATTGTACACTAGGTATCATCCCGGAACCGAGCACACAATGACGCTGATATCGTTCAGTTTTTTTTAATAATGGAATTCGAACCCACACGCTTGCACGATATCTACAGTGTGTGTGTGTGTGTTAAGGTTCACTTGATTCGCGAATTATCGTTAATTAAATAAATAAATAACGACGAAAAATCATTATCAATACGAGAAATGAAAAAATTATACTTTTGTAGTTCAAGACATTTTGTCGATTAACTGGCCAGAGCGTCTACCTCGCCTACATTGCCAAATTGAAATATTCAGACAAAAAGTGATGAGCAAAAAATAAACATTGTGCCAGAAAAACTACAGTTTAACTTGTGCACGATTCTGATTTTCGCCTATTATAATCATAACGTAATATTTTAAACATAAATATAAAAACAGCAGAAATAGCCGTAGATATATTGTAACGTACGTGTATATATCTACGAGTCGAAAACACGTTTTCCATTCCATAATACAAATTTTCAAAAACCAGATATTATCAAAGAAGTTTGGACTCAAATAGCGTAGTCCATTTACTTAATAATAATCGATATCGATACGATATTTTATTAAATATATTTTCTGATTTGGCACGCGGGACTATTTCAATATTGTAGACATTTGTAAGGGCACACTTTTAGATTTCTTGTATTAAGTTCAAATTAATTTAAACCTTTTGTGACTACCCTCATTGACCTCACTGATTTCTAACGACCTTTGCGAAAAATAAATCGACGTAATTGATTTATGTTTTATACTTTGATATTAAAAAATATCAAATACTATATATACATTTGAAATTCCAGGACTAACTTGTCAAAGCTTTAACGAACTCATTTTTTTAATATTAAATATTTCATAAATATTTTAATAATAGATAGATGCATACCTACCTATATTTTTTGTTTAAAATGTGCAATATCATCGACGATATTACTAAAAAAACAAAATAAAACAATATAAAATATTTTAGTTACATGGTTTTTTAAATTATTTATTGAAACATTTCATTTTATATAATGTATCTAAATGTATGTCATTAGATGATTGTAATATTACAAAGGTAAAACTTTTGAATTATAAAAAAATACAATAAACAATTTTTCATTATTATTATTATTTTTATTATATATTATATACTTAAACTAATATAGTTTAAATTTAACTTTTCACGTTAGGTTAAATAAATAATTGGTATTTTAACATATTATATATTTAATTTTATACGTGTTTTTATGTATTATTTTTTATACCTAGAAAAAAGTGGTTAAAACTAAATATTTAACTCTTCATATTAAACTATATCATTTATAATACTAATAATATATGTTTTGAAATATTTTTTTTTTGTATATTCTTATGTAATATGTAAAAAGCTTAAGTTTATACTTAAAAAAAATTTCAAATATATACTTATATAGTATATATATATATATATATACATTACATCTAATGTCATATTTTATATTTTTCAAAATGGTTCAGATTTTCGTTTATAAATCCAACTATTAACAAATTATTAATAAATATTTGAAAACAATATTTCTTCAGTGTTCAAAATTTTGTAAAAGTATTAAAAAATATAAAATATATAAATATAATTTTTTCGTATGGTTTTAGCATACGTAAACGAATACCTACCATTTGTAGGTTTTCTACCTACAAATATTTTACATATTCAATACTATAAAATACAATTAAATTTAATTACATATTTGATATGTATATTGACACAATTCGAATCAACACCAGTATAGGAACTCCATAATATCTTTTTATAATAACGAAATGTGAAATTGATTTTTTTTTTAATAAATAAATCAATACTTTCTTTAGTAGGTTTTTATCACCTAAAAATGTCTATAAAAATTATTTTTGACTATTTCAAAATACAATAATATAATACTATTAAAATTCTCATTTTTTTTTTATGACTTGTATATAAACAACATCCAAGATATAATATAATATTGAATTTTTTTATTCTTAATTAAACTTTAACAATTCCCTATTATTGTATTTCCCCCCCAAAAAAAACATCGAATGGAATTCTAATAAAATACTTGGAAACACATGTTAAAGCAATATCAACGTTTTTGTGTTTAACTTCTGAGTAAAGAAACTATTTTTTCTGTAACTTTTGTCACAACAGATAGTTTAGGACTAATTTTATTCTAAACATACTACGTTTATTTATCGAATTTGATTGCATTCACGGTATCTATATTTAAATAGTTACAACCAGAAGTGAATTTTACTTTATATTTTTCCAGGATATTATGCCTTTTTTCATATTATTCATTATTTGTTATTGTGACCGTCATTCGATAGCCTAAGCTAACCTAACTAATCTACGGTTATATACGTCTTGAGTGATTTTAAGGAAAATAACATTTCAAATTACAATGTAAAATAAAAATATAGAATTCAAATATCTTGGATAATACAAAGAAGAATATATAAGTATAAAAATGAATGTTCGAAATATAATAGTATCCTTGAATGTCAAATGTTTTGAAATAAAAAGAGTGTTCATTTTCAAAATCCTTTTTCGGTATACAAAAATATACATACTAAAAACATGGGGAAAATTTACTCTAAAATAAGGTAAAATATGATTATATTTTCCATTTTCTTTGTATTACTAAGATTTCTGTTTAAACTTTAATTCACGAACATGGTTATAGTGTTAGATAATAGATAATCTATAGCCTATATATATTGCAATATAGTCGTTATATCTACATAATATATATCATTTCCAAGCTTTTAGTGGTTCCTATAGTTATTATTCCCAAGTTGTTTGCGTGCTTAGTTCTTAAAGTTCTAATTTTTCTCGAAATTGTTTTCAGTTAATTTCTATTCAATTTAAATTATATTTACAATAAATAATATACAAACAAATATTTCTTCGATCTGTTTTTTTCTAAAAATATATTGCCTTATATATATATTATTATTATTCTATTATTATAATTATTATATAATCATAAATTTATTGATTTATTTTTAAATTTTAACCATATATTTTGAATCACGGTTTTTAAATCCAACTTAAATGTTTGGACGAAAAATTACAATAATAAATTAGGTATTCAAAAACATTATTGATGTAGTTTTTCACCCCCTCTCCTTAAAAAAAACTAAATAAAAAATTATATATATTTTCAAAGTCTTAATGAACCATCTAGTGGAAATAAATATAAATAAACTTTTCCACTTTTTTCTCAATAAAAATATATACCGGAGTGTTTACAAATCAAAGAGTTTAATGTAATCGTTTCAATCTGCCTGTTTGCGTGGAAGATCAAACAAATAACCATTAGTATATATTAACGTTACAGTTTATAATCGAATTAATTTGATGTTCAAACTTGGATTAAAAGTGAAAAAATACTTTCATTTATGATTTAAAAACAATTTCTTTTTTGCTTTTCGTTTGTGATTAATTCATTTAGTTCGTCAGAGGGATTTTTATTTACCCATTTTTCAAATTGAAAAGTTGGACATTCTTAGTTTATAATTAATTTACACTAAATAATTATCAGCCAATGAAGAAATATAAAAAAAAAATTAATTAAAACACATGGTTTTTTAATAACTATACATTATTGTTAATTAACCAGAATGATATAATTAAAAGACGAGGTTCTAAAATTAAATTATTTTACTGTAAATGTAAACAAATGAATAATTGTTTATTTCACTTGTATTTTATACACTTCAGATGGTATTCGTTTTTTTTTATCTGAAAAAAAAAAACATGGAAAATGTACTAAATGTACTGAACTTCGTATCAAAATCGTCAGAGGGCATATAACAAGTAAAATGATGAAGGGAGAAATGCATTTTTAACTTTTTTCTTCCAGAATATCTGTGATAATTATCTAGCTGTTATCAAATTTTAATTAAAAATGTGGGAAATAAATATTTTACTCAATGCAGGTACTCATTAAATTATCTTTTTAATATTTATTCCTTTCCTTTTAGCGTTTATACCGCCAAAAATGTGATACTAATACCTAATACATATACATATTATACATTATTATATACATTACATATGTAATGCAAATTTTTAAGTAGTATACTGAAATATTTGTCATTTTACAATGTCAATAGTACATAAACTGTTATTAAATCACCTTGTAATGGTATTTTTAATAAAAATTATTATTATTGTAAATAGAAAATATTTTATTAATTTGATATGTTTTATATTATTAAATGTATATATATTATATTTTTTAAGAGTGAAATTAAAGTTAAAATTAAAGTAAAATGTATTATAATTCATAAGAATATACATATGATTATTATTGTTATTATTTATTATCATATGTACTACTTGAATGGAATTTCCACTGTTTTGCACTTTAATTTGCGGGTTTTACATTTTTTTTTACATAAATTCCTCACTCGTAGCCTTGATCACCCCCAAATTAGAATATTTGTGGGCACCCTCTCTAATGGAAATAATTATCGTTTGAGGTATATCTTCAATATTTATAAAGGACTCTTTAGAGATTACAAATTGGTAATTTGAAAGTCAGTCTTTCGTTGTTCTAATTTCATTCATACCATAAGGTAGACACAGCATATTATACCTGTGTATACTTTATAAAAATAATGGAATACCGTATAAGTTTAAGTAGGTACTCGGATATGTGATTATTATAATTTATAAACTTTTTTTTTTTTTCATTTCATTCTTATAAAATATAATTTATATCAAAATCGTGATAATATATTATATAAAACACAAACAGTATTAAAAAAATATTTTTAATTTCTAGTAATAATAATTTTCAATAAAAAATATCATTTTGAGGTATTTTATTAACAGTTTATGTACTTTTGATATCGTAAAATGACAAACATTACAATCTACTTTACCCGTAATCTATGTACGGGTATGTTTATACTTTTTGTTGAAAATCACAATATTCATATTGACTTCATTTTATTTAATAATATATAAGTATATATATATTTGTCTTCCATAGTAACCGTTTTTGCATATCACATCTTGTTTAAATCTATTCGAAATATACAGTTAATTTAATTAATATGTCAATATAATATATTATATATTTTAATTAATAGATGATGGGTAAAAAAATGAATTACTTGATGTATACCATGGATAAAAATTGACTTTTTAATTAACTTATAACAGGTTTTAAATTTAACTATAGTTAAGTCATAAATCCATCAACTTAAGATTCATATAGCTATATATATATATATAGAAGTTCAATTTACCTTAACTTTAGCTAGTAGCCTAGTTCATTCATTAACTTTGTTTATCACCTTTGTATATAATATATACAACTCCTGAAACTAAACATTATATTTTTTCATCAAATCTTTTTATCAACTTTCAAGTACCTAATATTTATTATTTACTATATTTATATATTTGTCCCTACCGTCGACAGGTATTTTGATATTTTCCATATACCATATATTTATTATATCCATATACCGTATATATTATTATAATCGATAAATTTCGTAAGTGACATGATATATTTTGAACAGCTGCAGCTAGAATATAATAAAGTGACGGGAACGGCAATACGTATTTTGACAAGTAACAAAATTACACCAAATATAAGCAGTACCAACGGTGTATAATATAAGACACAAGATAAAGTGCTGGTTTTGTATACAAATGTTAAATGCTCGACAATTTTCAAATTATTTCTCTATGCACGTGTAATATATGATGTAGTACATTAAAAACTAATTTAAATAAACGAACTAAACGCGTTATATGAACCCAAAATATATTTAAATAATTATCAGATATTTATCTACTTTGATAGTAAAATTCAAAACACTCTCTTAAAATGTTTGATAGAAGGGGGAGGAAGATTAAATCTTCCATCTCTTTTTACGGTAATATAATTACTAATTTTATGTGAATTTCATTCATATAACACTATTGATTATTGATTTATGATAATTCGTTTAAAATATAGAAATTAGAAATATTTTCTTGTTTTCTGAAATAAATAAGATACATTTACAACGTATATACATATATATATATATATATATATAGAGATATTTTATGTTGAAGGAAATTAATCCGAAGGTAAATTAATTTACTTGAATACAATTCATTAAACGAAGGGAAATTATAGATTCTTTTAAATTTTTTACCTTTGTTGGAATCTCATAACGTTTTAAAATTATTTTATGTATTCATTATCTCGTCTATACCTATATATTATAACTCACAGGGTGGACAAATACATATTAACGATTTAACTTTATTATTGTTTAATATATTTTCGAGGACACGGAATTAGTTTTTCCACTTCCATTATTATTATTATTATTATTATTATTATTATTATTATTATTATTATTATTATTATTATTATTATTATTATTATTATTATTATTATTATTATTATTATTATTAATTTCAATGATGGTTTTTGGCGTAAGAGTTATAGAAGAGAAATAGTGTACTCGGTTGAGTCCAAAAAATGGACGTTTGTTGGGGGATGGGGTGGGGAGATAAGCACGTACGCGAAAAACCGTCTTCTATCCAAAAGATCAGTAGAGTGCGAATACTGGTCGTATGCGTAGACTATTTCCCAGTTCAATTTTGATAACGACATTGTTCTCCTTCGCTTCGTGTTCAACGACTATCCCTCGGGGGACGAGCTTTAAGAAAAGGTTCCTGTTTCTGAATCGGTCGAGTTATAATATATGATTCTCCGGTCAGTATACTATTATAAACTACCGTCCGACAATAATAGTGGACTCGTTAACGTTATTATGTCAGAAAATATACTATATATTTGCATTCAGTTTGATCGCACTGAATAATATACGACGGGTATTTATAGAATATGTACAATTGTCACGAGTTGAAAACAACATCCGTACACGTGACAATCCATACTATTAATCAGATTTCGTCCTGTTAAAAAAAAAAAAAAAAAAATGTCTCGTATAAGACTTTTACGAAGAACTAATAATTTTACAGACAGAAAAAAAAAGTTCTCGATTATAGTCGTAGGTACACCTATAATATGTTTTACTTAAAACATCGCCGTTGTAAGATATCACTTTAAAATACTTATAAAGTATACAAAATGTGATCATTCACGATATACGCCTATTTGAGTATAATTTTATGTGAAGAAGTGGATTTCAAGTTCTTGTTTGTATCCCTTAATAGAACTACAAAATGAAATTAAAATCACATTATGTTATACTCAGAGTCAAAATTATTTGATATTAAATTAGAAACGTTTTGTATAATATATCAATAACAAAAAAAAAAAAATTGGTTATTATTTATAATTTAAAATTTTTTTTTAACATAACTGCATTTTTATGCAAAATATATAAATATTGTTTTTTTTTTTTTATGTAGGTATACGTATATATTTATATATCTTTTAAAATTATTTGGAAGAAATTTATGTGTGTTGAGTGGAATTGAAAGTATATTTTACGTTAGGTATAGGTTTTTCCAGCTGTAGCTATATTTTTAACTAGATTTTAAATTGATCGTAAAATTGATTCCATCACAAGATTTACCTACCTCAAAATCATATGGTTTTTAATTTCTTAGTTGTTTCAGTAGTTTACCAAAACAATACGTCTTGTTTTTTGGCAATAAAAAATATATCGTATGACCTGATAAAATAGTAATATTTGGAGTCAAAATATTTTTAGATCTTAAATAAAAATTTAAAATTCTAAATTACTATTATAATGTTGTAATTATTTATATTAATTATATACCTATAACAATGTTTTAATTTAAACGGAAAATGGATTTCACTTTTAAATTTATAGATCCAAAATATTCTTATACTTTGATGGATGTCACAGTCCTTGGAGATTTTTAAAAACTAAATTATATTTTAAACTGATATGATCTAGCTGGTAATTCAGGCTATACTAGGAATTTATATGATGAAAGTAATGTTGCAATAATTAATTATTGAACTAAAGGACTAGGTACTTAAAAGAATATTTATGGAATATAGTTATTCGATTTTTATAAATCACAAAATAAGTTTTCAATTTCTAACAAGACCAGAAGTTTATTTAAAAAGATTTTTGTTAAACTTGAATCACTATTAATAATTTTAATGAATAAAATGTGCTAAAAAAATAACTGAAATGTAAATTTGAAAACTATAATCAGATTTTTCATTATATATATTTAATATTTGTGTATTGAGTTTTTTTCATTCTTTTAAACATTTTCAATATCTGTCTCATGTCGAAATTTTAATCGTCAATTAAACAATTTCCAAATATTATATGTATTACTTATATGTGATAAGTAAGAATTCTGAAAATATAATTATATGCATGCATTTTCTGACTATTATCGTAACATTTAACGTTTATTAAACAAAAACTTGACAACAAAATTATCATAGATATCACAGAGATTAGGTCCAACGAATTATGTACAATTATAAATTCATTTCATTTAAATTTAGTCCAACTTTTAATTTTACGCAATAGTTTTTTCTAATTTTATACATGTCTATATTGTTTTTAATATCTTTATATGATATACCTAGGTAAATGTATGTTCATCAAAAGAAAACTACCAATAACTTTATATGAAATATTTAAATTTATTTTCATTTAAAATAATTGCTTTTAAATAATTGAAATAAACTTGAAAAAATTTAACTGTACATAAAATATTACCTATTTATTTTTTCTAAATTTTTTTTATCGTAAAATGTAATAAATTTAATATATAATTTAAATTGAATATAAATACACTTTTTAGGCCTAAATTAGTCGCTCAAAATGTATTACCTGTATGTATAATGTTATGATATGTATATGATATAAGCTTGTTTAAATATGTGCAGGCATTAGACCAGTAGTTATATATCAGATTATGACCAACAAACGAGTCGAAAAGTAATCATTCCTTCCATAAAACGCACTCTTTTGGTTAAGTATTAAACACTAATATGGCGTATGACGGTTTTGTACTCGGAGAGAACTCCATTTAGTTGGAACAGAGAATGTTAAATCAACTTACGAACTGCGATTATTCATTAAACACCGATAAACGTGCTCAATTTTATGCACAACCGGGGCTTAAAATAAATGAATTGACGCTATTACTATAGTGAAAATCGTGATTTTCACACGTTAATTGACATTATAGTTCAAATTGTTTTCTTTTTTTGATGAATTCATGAATCGTTATGTAGGCGTATCGCAGGAATATATTATATTACGTGTACGATGACGTATTTTTGGGTGTATAATGGCGAAAAAGTTACGGTAATTCCTTTTACGCGTGTAATTGAGCGAGACATCATGTGAACGCACGAACAGTTCTCGCGTCTGACGTTAACACGTATTGGGCGGGGTATCAGCCGTATATAGATACCAACTATGTCGAAGTGTTTATTTTTTACTTTTTTCCCTTTGCATTCCGATCTTTTCCCCTAGCCCGAGTCATTTATATACACCGATAAAAAAAAAAAGTGCGGTAAAATCTCTCGTTTTGAGCAGGTTATTATACTCGCGGTGTGCGCTTGCACGTCAAAAAGGGTCGAAAACACGATTCTCGGCCGGCGTATACTTATCTCATACGATCAGATTTGTCTGCTAAAATTCCTGATTATAAAGAAAATGGCTTCCAGATACATTATTTTAAGTCCGTCAAAACCATTATTGTGGGAGATATGATTATTATTATTATTATTCTATTGAAAAGTGTATTAAATTTGAATTCATTATTCCCTCGCCGATTTACTGCAACGCAGCATCATCAGCGGTGTCGGGGTACGCGACTTATTGATTAAAATACACATCAAGCTGCGTTTATTGAATTTTCGAAAATAAAACCAGGAAAAACGTTCACGCGTTTTATTTAATATTTAGAAACAAATAAGAATTATTAATAATAATATTTAAGCGTCGACCATTGAAAAATTTGAAAAAATTATATTTTCATAAAAGAATGTATTAATATAGGCACGTAAGTCCAGAACGAATGAGTAGGATGTATACCTACACTTTTTTTTTTAATAATAACAAAGTTAACACGGTCGTATTTCATCGGTGTATTTTGAATTTTTTTTTTAAGAACTACCTACTTAAGTTTTGTGCGTTTTACGAGTAATGAGTTCCTGTGCGGAAATAAAGTTTATTTATTCTTATTTCATAAGCAAATGTTTTATGGTACTATAAATAATTACGAAGCGCGACTTCTAGCGCCGGACGCGGACTCGCATTCACCGCGGCTGTTGCTGCACAGGACCTACAATGCAATAAAACACTTTTGAATTACAATCTAGACCTGAACCTCGATGTGTTCTATATAAGGCATCTAACGTTTTATATAATCCGGAGATGGGTAAAACGTATACAGTATATGTACTCGGTATAATGTAGTCGGATCATGATTCCAGGTCGACGAGCAAGATTTCGTTCTCCTCCGGGAAACTACCTAGGTATATACGCGAGTATGCTGCCACGTGTATACAGAGATATTGACTTTATAAAAATTTAATTTTTCCTATAGGTACACACGTAGGTTTTATCATAAATATTTCATTCTCGTTACATATTAAATATTTTTAATAATATACTGAAATAATCAAACTAAAAATATATTTTTTTTTTATACAATTATTTAAGTACCTACCTACTCGTATATCTACTGTTTTATGGAATTACTATTATACTGGTATGAAATCAATATTTGAACGCAGAACTGTAGTTTTCATTATGAGCATTGAGTTAGTATAGAATGAAAGAGTTCGATCGTAGTTTTATAATATAACTAAATTTCGATTTCGTTTAAATATATATTAGCTGGTATAAGCATAGGATTGACGATATAATATACAATCGTGCAAACAATATAATATGTCGGACATTAATATCAAGTTAATTAGTTAAAGTATAATTCCTTTTAAATTGTATTACTTAATGCGGTTCTGTACTTAAACTTATCAAATTATCTAGTTAAAAAAATCCACAAATAAGTTATTAACTGCTTATTAAATACTTTTTGTTCATTCAAATTTAATTTAAACACATTATTAAGCTTAGAATTATTGAAGTCTTCTCCTTTGCCTTTTCTTCTAAAAATATTTGTGGTCGGTCACCATAGTCTTGAACTTCAATTGATCTTCTATATCCCATTCACTTCTTCTGGCCCATCTAATATCACTCTCTATGATATCTCCCACCTTTATTTCAGTTTTCTTATTCCCTTCATTCCTTCAACATACATTTATTTTTTTTAATCTTACTGCATTTGTCTCCTTCATCTTTAAAATATACCAGTGTCACCTCAATCTATTCTCTCTAATTTTGTCTACTATCAAAAACCTCTACCTATACTACATATTATAAAATAATTTCTTATTTTGTAATTTATTTTAGTCACTCCACTTAGCACTCATCTGCCTATAAATTCTCATTTCTGCTACACACATTCTCTATTTTATCTTTCTATCTATTGCTTAATATTCTAATCTGTGCATTATTGCAAGCCTCGCCACGGTCATATAAAATTTACCTTTTAACCTAATAAAGATCCTTTCATTACACAAAATATACTTGTTTTTAGCAATAAACACTTTATCACAATGTACTATGATATCATATCATACCCTGCGTATATTCTTTGCTATTTTATCCTTTACTAAGGAGGATAAAAAAGAACACAAAGCTAAACCTTTATAATTTATGAAAATTAAAATTATTTCCTACTGAACTAGTTATGTTAGGTATCCGTTTCTGTATTCAATTAGTATTTATTTTGTGATAATATGTATTATTTAATTGTTTAATTTACAAAATACATATATAATGGATACAAAAATTAATTTTTTGTTTAATTGAGTAAATTATATTAACTGTAAACATTAACTTGTTAGGTTATTTATTATTTTAATATATATAATGAGTACTTCTAACTATTTATAATATTATTATATTTTTTATTATTTAATTAATATTTTTAACTATATAAAAAATATTCAAATTAACCAGTAAGTTAATATAACTTTACCAATACCAAATTAAATTATTAGATCAAAAACCTTTAGTTAGGAGCAGTGCTTAAAACCTGTTAAAAACCCTTTTTTGAGAAGCGGAAACTGATTTACGGTTTTCATTTTTTAATTTAAGAAGCCGGTTACCGCTATTTTAGGAAGTGATTTTAAGCCCTGGTTAGAAGTAAATATTTATAATCATGAATAATTTAAACTCAGAAACTATAGTAAAAATTAAAAAATATTAACTGAACTCGATTAAAAAAAATTGTAATTTATACAAAATTAAAAATCATTATTCAAGAAAAAAATGTTTTTAATGTATATATGTATAAAATGTGATATATGCTTATATCATTATTATTATTGTTAGGACAGATATAATTATAAAATCATTCAATATCCATAGGCCCCATGTAAATTTATATTAAAGTTATAATAAAATTATTAGAACCGTCGTCCACCCAATTAATCTATTACTTAATAATAAACGTAACAATATCAGATAATACAATGCGAATTTAAACTATAGTTTCATTTAATAGCAAAAATAATTGACTAATTGAATTATAAAGTAAAAAATACAAATTTTTTTACTTAACTATAATATTTTAACTATATAGTTCATGCTCACCATTGTCGTACCGACTGATGGCTATATAATTATAAATGGGTATTGATTTCATTTCAATTTAATGGTAAAATAATTATTGGACATTTCAAATAAAAATATAACTACCTATAAAGTTTATTCATGATAATAAATATAGGTGGTAAATTTTAATTTAATTATTATTATTTAATAATTTAATTGTTTTCGTAAGTAATTCAAAATCTTGCCAATCATTTTGTATAGGTTATATTTACATATGGTAAAATAAAATGCGCAACCTCGTATTGTTATAAATCATCGTATATACGCGTTGTGGATTTAATTTATATCTTTTATTTGATCACTAGATTCAAGACTATATAATATTATTCGTATATTGTATAAAACAAGTGATACAGTTTAAAAGACAAAACAAATAATTATCAAAAAATATTTATTGATACAGTATAATGTTTACACAAAATGTATAATTTTTGCCAAAACAAATATTAAAATACTACATTGAGGTGTATATATATTTACTATAGCTATATGTATTATTTGTTCTCATATAATATACGTTGAAAATAATTGGATTTTGAAAATCATACAATGGAGTTATTTACGAGGGTAGAAATGCGTTGCACACGGGCTGCAGGATATAGGGGTTAAAAGATAAATTACACCGTCAATCGGTCATCGTCTAAACACGTCGATAAGTAAATCCTGTATACGGTATCCTATTAAACGGGTATTACCATTTCGTAACGTGGAACTTCTAGGTAATCTTACATGGATGGTTGCTGCAGGTCCTGTGTATATGCCACTCCTTAGTCCTTAAAATAGAATTTTGTCTTCCGTCGTACATTTTTCGTTGCAAATACATATTAGGTATGTACATGTTAGATACTATTTATCTGCCGAGGAAAAATACCGCGAGCTTTCACCTCGTCCATTTTAGTTTTTCACAATGATACCGTTGAGATAGGCAATTCAAAAAATAAAAACCGCCAAAACGACATCGTACGGCAACATACAAATCCATTTTCTAATCAAAAAATAACGAATCGAATACTCGTTATTTTCGGTGAAAATTTGTAATTTCAATATATACTTGAAAAAAATATGGAATTCCTTTAATGTTGAATATACAGTATTTATATTGCTGTAGTATAAGTTATAGACATTTTCGGAAAAACTAAAAATAACTTGTTCGAATAAGGTCTTTTGTTTTTGCACGAATTTCATATTTTAGAACATATTTTCAATCGGTTATAGTAAACACGTGATTGAAATCGTACTATTAACATAAATCATCGATTTGTTGAAGTATAGCTATTATCAAGTAACCGCATGTATAATATAAATGGACGTAATGTTTTAATATTAAATTGATAACAAAAATGAATATATCATTTATAATATGTAAATTATACATTTTTTATCGGGCCCAATTAAAAGTGATAATGGAGCAAAATAGATGTATTTTCATTGGAGGTTCAAGCCCCACGACCCACCCTCCTGTAAGCATTCCTTTGCTTCTTAGCTTATAGCTGTTTCTAAAAAATATGGTCTATAAATACCCACTCATTTATTAGCTAAAATATATTTTATTGTTTATATATATATATGTGTGTGTGTGTGTGTGTGTGTGTGTGTGTGTGTGTGTGTGTGTGTGTGTGTGTGTGTGTGTGTGTGTGTGTGTGTGTGTGCATATATTAAATAATTTTTTATAATATAGTTTTTACTTAGAATTCGGTATTATTCAACACAATTGACCATAAATCAAAAATTAAAAACCAATACCAGCAATTTTTTTCCTTCGAATTATTCGCATTATTTAATGGGCGAAAAATAAAGAACAAAATTTAAATGTTTATAATTATTGTTTTTACAATCATTTTAATAGAGTAATTTTTTACTCGTTTTGTATATTAAATTTTTGAAATTTTGTTTAAATGTATAGTTTTCAGGATTCTTTTTATCGTATAGAGGTATACTTTTATATTATAATTGAAACAAATAACATTTTTAATACTTTTATAAAAATATAAAATAAATCGAACTGAATCGATGAAAATTTCCATTTTATTGTATATTTTTTTAGATTTTTATATTAAATACAAAAAAAAAAAAATACCGTCAAAATATTATAAACATCATTTATAATTGAATGTGTCGACACATTTTAGTGTGCACATATTGTCATATCTGTCGAATATAAAAATATAATACTGATGCCGTGTGTATATATATATATATATATATATATATATATATTTCTACATAATATATATGTATATTATATATACGACTATATAAGTACTGGGATGGCGTATAGGGTGCGTATTGAGTTATATGAATTTAATGAATAATTTCAATAGTAAAAAAAAAAAAACGTTTTGTTATATATTATACATATTTTATATTCACCTGAATATAACATTATACTTTTAAAAATATCTTTTTCGTATATTGTACATAACAAAAAAATAAATATAATAATAAAATATGGGTTTATTTTATTTTGTTAATCATTTCGCATCAGACTGTTTGGCCTGCCTGTTATCGTCGGCAACACTATAATATGAATATATTTATATTTTCCCCTACCTACCTTGCACATTTAAGGAAGAACGAAATTTTCTATTTACGGGAAGACAGCGTGATTGAAAAATAAAAATTAAAAATTTCGATAGCACCGCGGTTATATAAAAAACAATTTTATAGCGTGGTGGAGAATGATCGAATACTGAAACCCTCCTTCAGCTGGCAACGTCACTTACCTTTAGTACTGAGAATTTCTGAGCATTCACAATTTTTTTATACCATGAACATATATAGACGGGTTTGAGGAATTTGTAATAGTTAGGAAATATTTCAAATTTAAATACTTAAAAGAATGATTTTTAATGTTTTTAAATATGTACTAATTACCAAACCCTTATATTATTTTTTATGATCAATTGAAAAAGTAGGTGCAATTATTAAGAGTTAATTTACGTTAGATAAATTATTCAATATTACTGAAATTATATATTTTTTTACAAGCCTGTTAAAAAAAATCCGGTCTGTATGGACATTGCAAGAACTTCGTTTGACAGGCAGGATACTGGTGATGGACATGTTGTATTTGAAAGTAATGATAAATTATTTCGTCAGAGTAATATACTTAATTTTTATATGTATATTACATTTGACTTACATTTTAAAATTTTTGTAAAAATCTATGACATATGTATATAAAATAATATATAATTATATATATTTATATATAATATATATAATTGTATAATGTATATATATATAATTGTAAAATACATACATAGGCAAAATTGTAAATTTCTAAAAATATTTTTTTTTTTTCCAGAATTACGAGAAAACAATCCTTTTTTTTGGTAATTCTTTCTTGCGTATATAACCTATTTAAAATATCAAATAGACTACATTTATTTAGATTAAGTATTCTAGTTGAAAAGTTGTTCATAGGAAATAATAATAACTTTACGTAAACCACTAAGCTGTATAGCTTTTCTTGCTCCTCTCAAAGTCTAAAATATAATTCATTATAAATTTAAAATATTAAATCAATAAAACGAAAAGGAAACGTTTTAATGACATAGTGTATTATATACCTATAATAATTATTACATTATATCTAACAAAAACTTCTAATTATTACGATTAAAGTTTAACATTTAATATATAAGATTTCATTATAATTAATTTAATTTAATTTTAAATTTATAATGAATTGATTATTTTTGAGTATAACGTTATATAAAATATTGTCAAGAATATAATATATTAATAATTATCATTTTGAACATTATTTATTAATATACAATTGACATAACACAATTCAAAGTTTTATTTTTATTTTTTTTTTTTAACAATAATAATATTATTATTGGAACGTAATATAGTGTTACCTTACCTAAAACATAAAATTATTTTAAATAGATTTTTTCCTGTTTATTTATGGTGTTCTAAAATTATTGCTCTATGGTTTTGCACACTGTGAAATAGCATTTGATTAATTATTATTGGTACCTTATTGGAAAATTTTCAAAAATCGGAGTTTGCGGTTTCTCTTCTCCTCTCTAATGTAATTGGTATATATCGTATTAAAAAAAAAAAACCGTGTAACCTTTAGAATTTAACATCAAAATTCGAATGTGCAAAAATGAATGTGTTTATAGTTATGATTTTTTAATTATATATATAAGATGATAAATAATAGTATGTTTTATTTGGGCTAATGTGGTTACGACAAATTATTATTGCACAGAACAAAATATATCGTCGCGGTCGTGTTTTCTGTGTATTACGCACGCATCATAATTGCATTCTATTTGCACAAAAACACACGTCACAAACACAAACTCCGTGTGTGGATTTTATCGGCTGTACACATATATATATATATTTTATGTTTACCTATATGACGTCTGGAAGATGAAATAAATATGTTTCTTTTCTATTAGAGGTCTGACGCCTACGAAAGTAAAATAGAAAAACGTTAACATATATTGATATCCAGGCGAAATATTACGTGCAAACGTACTGTACTGTGAAGGATTTTAATTGAAAACATTGATCTCGACCCCTGCACTTCATTACCAGATGTTTCGTTGTTTTTGAATGTATAAAGACAAAATAATAATCGGCACATGTGTATTTTAATTATGTTTTCAAAAGTAAATCTGATTGCACGTTCGTCTCTAGCTATATAAAACAATAAGTATACCATATATTTATATGGTTGTGTAGTAATATGTAAAAAATTATCTCCACCACATTTATATCTGCTCTGCTGCTGACATTAAATTTATATAGTAGGTATATATACGATATAGTATTTTACAACTTTAAAAAGTCGTCCAGATACATATGATGGAATTGGGTTTTCGGACAAAATACGTAGTGTAGTATTATTAGTCATTATTATTTTAATTTTGAAAGAAAAAATAAATAATTTCTTTCTATAAAACGATTTTGAGCTAATCATTATTATTCAGTATATATATATATATATATATATGAAAAAAATTCAATTCACTACTGGGAAAATCCTAAATAAAATCTTCAAAATACCCAATAAAACCAATTTTCTTATAAAAAAAGCTCTTCAGTTCAATTCTCCTAATCAACTCCTCCTTGGCAAAAAGTTGCACAGACAAAAAAGTGCATTTTCAATAATTTAATTAACAATTTTTAAACTATAGATTTACCAATAATTTTATACTGTACACTGAAGTACGGAAATTGTCATAATTTTAAAGTTGAATTGGAAATAAAATATTATAATAACTTAACTCGATTGAAAATAAGTCATTTTAATTTCCATTATACATATTTGGATTAAAATCTACAAAATTATTCAATATTAAATTATTAATTTATTATTTATATTTAAATTTTGAATATCGATTAAAAAGTGTTATCTAACTAATTTATAGGCTAAATGACTTAATTGATCTTGACTTAATATTTTTCAACAACTTGCCTATTAATAACTAAAATAGACCCGTACAGAATTGTTTTTTTTAACATGCTCACATATGGTCCATACACATTTTTGTATTGAGCTTGTTAAAAGGATTACCCTGCAAATCAAAGAAAAATTTTAAAGGCAGATTATTTTAAATAAAGATAAACTTCTAAAACAAAACTGTTTCGAACTATGTCTCTCCATCGTTAAATTCACTAATATGTACATATTATTCCTCAACGTTTGATTAACACGATATTTTCTAAGTTTTCTTGTTTTGTTTCTAATTTTTATACGACATTATGTCGTTTTTTTCTCCTTCGCTTTTTCTCCTAACTATTTTGGGATCGGCCATCCTAGTCCTACACATGCATTCAACTTCAATAATCTCCCGTATCTTATTCAATTACCTTCACTTTCCTCATTTCACTTGTCTTCACATTCTCCACCTCTTTTTGGTCTTCTTTTCCTCCTATTTCGAGATCAACATGAATTTCCTTTACTTGATAATCTTACTGCGTCCGCCTCTTTCCTTCCTAATACATGCCAAGCTATTATTACTATTTTGTCTTCTCTAGTCATTCCACTCATCCACCTTAATATTCTTATCTCTGCTACACTCATTATTTATTTTATCTTCCTATCTACTGCCCAACATTCCGTTTTATATATAAATGTAGGTCTCATCACTATACCTTATAAAATTTACCTTTTAGTCGAATAGAGATTTTCTTATTACAAAAAAACACCCATCGGTCATAATTTGGTATATCTAATTGTTATTATTATTTTGTTTTAGATGTATTCAATTGGACTCCAAAAACCGTGGCACTACAAGGTAAGTTTAAGTACAATTTATAGTATATATTACCAACGTTACAATTCGTACACGTTGTATTGTGATATCTATACGTATATTAACTCTAATACTAAGTACTGTTTAAATAATTTATTAAAACAAATATACACCACAGCTGTATGCGCAGAAGTACGATAAAAATCCATTGACGTTTTGCGCGATCGGATCGGTTCCCACTTTTCCCCTATAACGAAAGTACAATAATAATAATTATGAAAATGCCAACGAGAGAGGTATATTTTGGCAGTGTACCAATATAGGTTTTTAAACTTTTTGTTTTCAGAAGAATATATCAGTAAACTAATACAACAACGTCGAGTAAAATTGATTATGTGTTACTTCTAGAAATATGCGTTAGTTTGAGTATTATAGATTCGTAATATATATATATATAATATATATGACGGAAGACTTGAAATTAATTTTTCTTTTCCATTAATATACAACAAACAATATATATTTGACATTTTAACAATATAATGTTCGTTTGCGATCGAGCTCCAATAAAATACGAATATAAAATCACGTAAATTGTATTAATAGCGAAACAAAATATGATATTCATTACGCCATTAAAGTATTCTCATTTGCGTGTACGTGTGTCATTAAGAAAAAAATCGTACTTACGCCAATATTTATTTTTAAAACACTTAATTATTTTATAATCTAAATTACTAATTATTATAGAAAGTATAAAATGGTTTTTAAAACCAAATTTAAATAATTTAATTATACTTTTGATGGGTTCTCAAAGTTTTTAAGGTCCTCCTTCAAATGTTTTTTTAAACTAGATATTGGTATCAAAATTATAATAACTGTTTTTTTAGTAAATTTATGTTTCCAAGTTTAATAATTTGAAATATTAAGAAACCAGAGAAATATAGATACCTACGTTCTAGAAGAATTAAAATATCTGCATCATAATAATAATATATCTAAGTGTACAGAAATATGAAAGTCAGATAAAAAAAAACCATATTAGCTACCTATATATGCTTAAAATAACAATAATAATGATTCTTTATCAAACACGGTAATTTTCTTTTTTTAAAGTTATATCCTTATTATGTTTGAAAATATATCATCATTGTATCATTTAGATACATTAAAATTATATATATATATCTTAAATGGCGGTAAATGAATTGAGTTTAAAGTGGTGTTTTTATAACGATTCAGTCCTAAAATAAAACAAAATTACACTTCCAAATAATTCGATTTTAGTTCTGTAAAAATAGTTACATTTTTAAACACTATTCATAAATAAAATAAATTTTCAACATTTCAAGAAATAATATTTAGATTAGATTAGTTTTAAAAGTATTTCCAAAAAAAATATCAAATATACTAGACGAGTGGCTAATAAATTAAAATATGTTTATACATTTAAAATTTTTTAGAAGTACGAGTAGTTTTGTTATGATTTTTTTTAGCCTATATATCTAAACTAGAATCTTCAATCAACCTTTATAGAGAGAAATATTGTTATTTAAAAATTATATTTGTTTATATTTTGTCATTGTTTACTACCAAACAATTATTCCGAAGTTTAAGGAAAATATTTCTGTCTTTGTTTTCAAACGAATTTTGTAATTTTCAGTAAATTAGTAAGCTGTTTATCAGATTAAAATTAATTTTACACACACAAACTGATTTTGTGCAGATTTAACTGATTTTATCGAATACCTAGTACATGTTATAATGCAAACCTAAATTATCTTCTTTTATATGTGCATTCTAGTAGTTGATATTATGTAGTGTATGCATATACAAGATTTATTTAATACGATATATTGTATCTATTAATCATACAAATGTTAAAATTGAAAATCAGAAAAAGGTTGTGTACATAATTAGTCCTATACAATTAAAATAAAGTACTCTATTCAAATCATAAACATGAAATGGCCACAAAGATAATGTCAGTTCAGTATAGTGCCTGCAGATCTACGAATAGATAGGTTATTTTCCATTATAAAATATAATTGTATTTTACATTTTTTTGAATTTACAACCAATATAGTATAGTATAAACTGCGCATTCTGGTACTTATTGTTTCGATCTTCCCAAATGAACTTTACAGGTTGACACACTATACAGGTGAAAAGAAGATAAAAGAAAGACAAATATGAGTTTTTCGTTTGTATATTTTGTTGTAGGCCCTTGTTTAAGTAAGAGATATATTTTCATTGTTCTGTGTCTTAATTATATTCATACTGCGACACCCGAAAGGAGTCAAAATAAGTTTTTTTTTAACATTTGTTATACTCGTGAAAAATGATCATTCCGCAGATTATTTCCCAAACCACTTATGCAGTACATATATATAGTAAACAAGCGATGGTTTTTTCCCTATGATTAAAAAGCAAACTAATGTAAAATAAAAGACAGGAACCGAGGGATAAAAAGGTAAATAACTTATTAATGACAAAATGCATACATTATTCAATGAAAAACTCTGACGATGATCGAAATTCGATTGATTATATCCCATTTTGAAAATCCATCAAAAAATTCGTACATCAAGATATACTATAAAATTATATTGCACTTTCAAATTGATTAAATAAGTTTTAATTTTGTTTATATACGAATACATGATCTAAACGTAACGCTGTTTTCTAATATGCATTAGTATCGAACTTTTAACTAAATCCATATATTTTACTTTATATATTTATGTAACACATTATAATTATTTAAAAATTTTAAAAAAGCATATTAATTTTTTTTTGAAAATAGTCACCATATTATTATCACTTATCAGTAACGTTGTTTAGTTAATATTGTTTAAGTTCATAATCATTTTCAATGTCTATAATCAAAAACTTAATCAGTTTTTATTGTAGGTATGTTAAAATATAATTTTATCAAATTTTACACATTAAAATGAAAAAAATGAAAGAACTTGAGTATATTTTAATGATAATTTTTATAGATAATGATATATAGATATAAATTCTAAATTAAAAATTTGTATTAGTGAAGATTATGTTTATATGAAAATGTATTATATGAATATCAACAGGAATAAAATATAATATAATGTTATTATATTTATTATGTTTGGTTATAAAATAAATAAATAGGGAAATATTAGTATAATTATTTTCCTTCTTTTTTTTTATTATTCATTGTGTTTTACGTAATTTTTGAGACAAATATTTAAATAAAAAATTAATTACTTATTACTATACATACTACTATTTCATAAATTTTGGGTGATCTTAGTGCAATATATTTTTTTAATTAATTTTAAATAAACATTTTGAAATAATTTTTTATTTGTTATAAAGCATGCAATAACATTATAATGTTATATTATATAACTATAAAATTGTTAATTTTATATCATATGATATAAACCATGACGCATTATAAGATAATTTAAAAGAACAATTTTAGTAAAATATAAAATAAATATAATAAACTACAATCATATGTTTAGAACTTTTAATGAAATTAGTAAACTTTTATAAGAACATTGTTACAGTTTTACTATTATATACATATATATATATATATATTATATAAAGAAAGAAAAGAAATTATGTAAGTGTACACTATTTAATTTACAGTTATAAAATACCTGAAATGATCTTTATGTTTAGAATTATACACATTTTACAATTATAATAATTATTTAATAATTAATATTATAATTAATTAATAATTATAAAATATTGAAGACATAAATATTAAAATTTTACTAAAAAAATAATAATATACGTCATGAAATTTTATTAGTACAGACCTACTACATTATTATTTAAAATGAAAAATAGTAAATTATTTTCATAAAATACGATTCTAAGTTAATTGTACGTTGCCTATTAAAAAATAAAATAAGAACATTTTCTCAAAATTTTCAGTGATAATTAAAATGTTTTTAAAATTTGTATTGTTTTTAAAATGTTCATAAATTAGACAAAAACCTATACCATAAGTCTTATAAAATATATTAAAATCTGTCATAAATATATAAAATATGTAAATTTAAAATTTTTAAATATATTTCATGATGTGCTTATCTATGTAATTCATTTAATTTTAACCACAATTAAGTTAAAAATTAATCAAAATTAATATAATTCTCTCAGTTTATTTAACGAATAGAAGTACATATAACTATAAAATAGGAGTCTGAAGTATAATACTACCCACCTATAGTGGCAAGTGAAATAACTAAGAAATAATAAAAAAGTATACCAATATATAATATTATTGTTAGTTTAAACATTCTGAGTTCATCTTGATCACTTCCATACGGGGTAAAACTGTATCTTCAAAAATTGAATTTTAAAATATCGTTTATTGCATAATAAGATGTATTTTATGTTTTTTTTAAACAATATATATATATTTTGTAGTTCCTGCATATACCACTAGAATAGTAATATATAGTGATTATCTATTCTACCTGCACATCCGTGATATCTCATAATCTGTTTTAGGATTCGACGTATACGCATATCAGTCGGGTTATCTAATCATGTTGGTATCACGAACTTTTACTTGTAATGTTTCTCCCTATATTGTTAATGTAGAAATGCCAATTTTTCTGTTTTTGAAAATAATTTAATACTTCAGAAATATGGTAATTTTTAGGCTGTAATAATAATTTGTTATGATATAATTTCCCGATTTCAATTTTTCGATTATTCCTCTGCTATTTTATATACACGATATAATTGTGCAAACTCGACGAATTCTTCGGGTCCTTTGGGACACTATTCGAGAAATCAAATTACAAGTTTCTGGGACATTTATCACTTTTATGACCTCGTCCGAGATTTTCACTGTGTTGCGTACACCGTTTCCTTTTCGTTTTCGTTTATACACTTTATTTCATTGTTATTATTGTTATTTATATGAAAATGCCGTGAGTGTATGTATGTGGCAGCGAAAATTCTTATCGAGGTCATGTCGCGAAATCGGGTGGCGTAAATTTTTATCCCGTTAAGATTTATAGCGTTTACTTTTTCTCGGTTTTCCTCCCTATATTCGTACACGGCCTTTATAGGCGAAAAAAAGGGGCAATATATCGGACCCGCGAAAAATATGTTACAGACCAGTTAAAGTGTCGACCGCAAGACATTCCTCTTTTTTTCTTCATTTTTTCTTCTTTTTATCTCTATATATATATTCTTCCCTTTTTTCCTCCATACCCAGTCTTTGTTCTAAAGAAAGTGAAATATGTCTGAACAACTCGAGAATGTTGTTCCAAACGTACGAGTGAAAAACGAATACACATGTTTATGCTCTCGAGTTTTTGTATTATTAAACCGTATTTTATTGTATATATATATATATATGGTTATATTTTTATTATATCGTATATCTATTGATATAATATACAAATAATAACAATAATAATCGCTTTTTTTTCTTGTTAATTCTAGTATTTATATATATATAATTGACGGTATTAATAATTTGAAATGTTAAAATTAAAATCAACATTCTAGAAGTAATAACATTCAAAAAAATAACGACATGACACATAATGTATTAGCTCGAAACCAATTATAATAATTATAATGATTTTAGGTTTTCATATTAATTGTTTAATCGAAAACTGCGAAAAAAAATCAGAAATATAATTTATATAGTATAGGTAATACATATGTAGATCAATCAAACGTTGGAAATCAAAATAATATAGATATTGACGTGAATTTGGTAAAATATTCTAAAGATGACATGCATATTGAGAAGATATATATAATTATATTTTACACTTTTGTTGATTCAAATAATTAAAAATAATAACTGACGTATCTATAAAACTAATAATGTGGAACAATATATTTTAAACCGTATTGTAAAAAATTATTCAAAAAAGTGATTAATTTTACCTACATTTTATACATACCTATATACTTGTATATTTATTATACGTGGAAAAATAAATAACCATAACAACAATAACATATGCAACTATAAATTAATTTCCTTGGGTACGTCATTTTGCATTTTTCATTACAGTTATATTTTAAAATTAATCATATTTACACGAACTACAATCATTTTTTTCCTTCGCAGTTAATCTTTTTTTTCTGAATAAAATTACCAATAACCTTTTAATTACATTTTTGTGCACTAATCAATAACTTAAGAGGACGCCACACATGCGTTATTTTATCGTAAAAACACTGTTTAGGCAGAAAAAATTGTTCTCGAGCTGTAGTTGTAATTAAGAAATCAAATTTTGAAACTATATTGTAGATACAACTATTTGTGTTAAACTGATATTAAAAAAAAAAAAAACATAAAATCATATTTTATAGATGATATTTTACAGATGGCATAATGTTAATTGTACTAATTGTGATATCACAAAAAAAAAATACAACGGTAGAATACAGATAATTTTGTCTACAATATTATGTAAAAAAATTGGTATTTTAATTACAACTAAAACTCGAGAACGATTTTTCCTTTCAAATCAGTTTTGTTAACAACTATAAAAGTGATACCGACACAGATCTCTTTTTAAATGTACTTAAATATATTTTTAAAATATAAGATTTTTGTTTTTCTTAAATTTTCATAAAAATTACCATTACAGAATTCCTTAAAAAACGCATATGTAGCATCCCCTTAACTGCATACCTATAAGGTGACTAATAGCAAATACGCATTTAAAGTTGAAAATAAAAATAAATAAACTTTTAGAGTAAAAAATAATATTTTATTCATATACCCAAACTCGATCTAACCACAAACTTGATTTTTTTAAATTACAATTTTAGTTTTTTTTTTAATTCAATTAACATTATTTTCTCTTCTAAATGATTATATCAAAAATTGAACCATTTTTTTAACAATATACATAAATTTGAATTCCAAATTATTAATTAGGAGCCAAGAATAATGCAATATTCCATACTTTTTGAACACATGTACCAGAAGTTCAGAAAACCTTATTATTGTTATTCAACATATAATAAAATTACTTTAGTAAAACTGAGGTATATTTATTTTAAACTAAAATAACTGAATTATTAAATTATTTATTTTTAAACACACATTTAACATGATATTCTTTTTTTTTTTTACAAAATTTTAAATGTAACTTTTTTATCTAACTTTGTGATTATTTATCTATAACAATTACAAAAGCTATTTTAAAATATATAAATGAATCTTATATAGCCTTTAGTATATTTCTGTGTTTATAATTACTAAATAAATCTGTTTAAGAAGCAATCTAAGGCTAAAGCAATATTATTATTTGTAAACGTAGTTTTTATGCTTTTTCTAAATTCATCTACAATTTTTTCTCTTTTATATATTAAAAATTTTAACGTACGAAAAGTGATTCTGAAATTGTTAGTTAAACGGCGTTCCAAATAGGCAATATTGCTACACTGAAGTACAACAAAAATCCTTGAATTTTTTTTAACCTCTATAAACGCAAATTGCTTTTAAAATAAATAATTTACAATAAAAACTTCAAAAATTAATATTATTTTTATAATCAGTAAATATCAAAAATGTCATGAAATATCTTAAATGTCTGGAAAAAAAACGATATTTTTCAAACGAATTTTCTAAATTTGTTTATATTGAATTTTTCCCGACAATTTTCATTATTTAATATTACTAAATTTTTTACGTTGAGATTTACCGCTTTATCTCTTATGCAATTCCCAGTTTAATTTATTATACCACTACGCGTACTAATCCTTTAATTCTTACAAGTCGCCTTTTCCATTGACTTTCCGCATTTCGTGGTATAATCTGGTTAAAAAAAAAAATAAATAAATAAAACAAAAAATCTCAAACTTTACTAGGAGAATCCGCGTCGTCGTTCTTGAAGTAATTCAAAGAGCTTTATATGTTTCAGAGTATATCCTAAAGCTTGACGAAACACAATTAAATAATTAAATTCGTAATGTTTCGTTTAAAATACATTTTATACTGGCAACCATCGAAAAATTTTTTATAAATTATTATTTTTCATCTTTAAAAATGTAGTTCATATTATGATGTTATACACTCATATATATGTATATATATATATTATAGACAAATTTTTAAAAGTTTGTTGATTACTGTTTTTCTTTTGTAAAGTATGTACAATTTGATTTTAAATAAAAACAAAAACAGACGATATTTATTAATTTGGGAGGAACTTTGGTCATGCAAATGTGATTTCAGTCATCAAACTCAGATCACAGCTAATTTTAATAAAAGTTCATATCTTTTGAGAAATTGTACATAAAACATATATCTTTTTATCGTAATAATTTCTATACAGTCATTTTTAAATTGTTGTTTAATATATTGAAAATAAATACCATAGGATTACAATAGATCAATGTATACATAAATATATATTATATTATTAGTTATATATTTGTGTATAATATTTATATAAATAAACGAAGTCATAATTCAATAATTAATGATAATTTAAATAGATTAATTTTCACAAAACATTTAAAAGACACATAATGTTCTAGAATTATGTTTATTTCAAGAATCCATTGATTATAAATAAAATGTAACTAATAATATATAGATATATTACTATAATAATTATTAATATTTAATTGATAATAATAATAATAATAATAATAATAAAACGTTGTTTAGTTTAAACTGAATTATCTTTTAATCTGAGGAAATTAGTAATAAAAATTAACTGAAATAGTTAAGTCAAATTTTTCCAAAACCATTCGGTTAAAAATGTATAGTATAATACCATATAGCTATTTTCCCAATAGTCAGACAAAATGCATGAGTGAGTAACAATTTTTAAAATGCATATATGTACATTCTTCACTATACTTACTCCAGAGTATAGCCGAGCCACATTTATCATATTTTATATTATAATAAAATCGTTAAGAGTTTCAAAAATTTTCTAATACCAGCCATATTATACGCATTCATGTTTAAATGTTAGTGATCAATTTCGCAAACACGAATAAATGTATTTTCACTAAAATATATGTTTCTTATTCCATTAAAACGTCCCATAATTTTAATTTTGAAGAATATTCGAATTTTCCATGAAATTTATAAGGGAATAATTGAAGCACGTTAAAAAAATAGTTTATGTAGTTAGAGGTGATAAAATTTTGACAATTTTTGAAATTTTAAACGATTTTCACTATAATTAAAAATATGAAATATGTAGCTTAATTATATCTTCGTGTATAAGTAATGAAGAATCTAAGTAATATAATTTTTTTAAGAATTTCCTTTATAAATGTTAATATAATTGTTATGGCAAATTAAAATTAAAATATACTCATCATTCGGACATTCTGATTTAATTAAAATCATCAATTTGAGTGAAAAATGTAAATATTTTCATATTTAAAAAATTCATCATTGACATGTGCTTACGGGTGTGTATAATAGCTCTCCGTATATATTTTTTAAACAGGTTACTAATGATAATTATTATGTATTACTCGCACAAGTACAAACCTGTACCTACAAAGAAAGAATAAAAATTTCCTATGTGTTAATACTCCATAAAATCATGTGGCGTGAAGGACGCTTATCAAAAACGAACAAAAAATAACTGTAACTCGTTATGTTAAATGTTACAATTTAAAAATTAAACTTTTTTTAACTCGCTTAATAATGTTCACATGTATAAAAATAAAAATTATGTTTAAAAAAATGTGTATATGCAATTTGAATACTCACCACTTATTTATTATTATATAACAATCTATATGTGTAATGGATAATTATTACAAGTTTGTTTTAATAATTATATTTTAATCTTGATTATAATATTCTCTATTTATATATGTAATAGTTAATTGAACAATTATAAAAATGAGCTATATTACTATAGTAGGTTAATATAATGCACATTAATACCTGTGATGTTAATATTTATTTAGCAAAAAATATACAACTAGTTTTAAGTTAACCACTTTTAACATTTGATATGTTATTGATATGGCAGTGAATATACATTATGTTAAATTTAAATTTAAAATAACATAGCCTAGAATTATAAAATAAGTGCAAAACAATCGATTTAAATATTATTTTATAATAATTTACAATAATATTATATTTAGTTCAAAAACACAAATGTATTTCATTTATCTCATTCATGTCAGAATGATTAATATCGTACATAAAAATTTTTAAATATAATACAACATTTAAATTTAAAAATAATTGATATTAATTAATTTATTTCCATTTATTGCAAATGTTATAATATTTCATCATAGAACAGAGCTCATAATATATGATTTTTATAACAAAAAACGTCAATCTTCGCTAAAACTGAAATTCGAACCATTATTGCAGTCGGAATATAATGGGTACTATTGAAAAAAATGATAATTTCGAAAAGAATTTCTGAAGTATATAAAATGGATGAAAAAATTGTTCATCATTATAATCGATTTAATATATACTCGACATAATTTCATTGTCTGGTAAATATTATTATTGCGGAGAGTGTTATAACATAATAATTGTGTGGCGATGTTTACATGAAAATTATTTTAAATATTTTGAGAATAATATTAAAGAACATAATAAACGTTTAATAGTTAAGTAATATTGAGTTCATATAATTTCGAGTAATTTATTTCAAGTCAATTTTTAGGTTTATAAATTTATTTTCTTAAATATTGTAACACTGTTTACAAAAAACATGAATATCGAACCAATAGTATATCGTTTATTAATATTTAAAGAGATAGGAGTAATAGTGCGGTCGACTAAAAATTATTACGCCGTCCTTACCATAACTATATATACTTCTTATCTAAAATTAAAATATTTACAAGTTATAAATAATAAACAGCTGTTGGCTTGATATTCGATATGTATGCTATATGCATATTTATAGGTATATATTATATATTTTTAGAAAATGGAATCCTCGTTCGAATACGCTTGAATTAAATATTTTGGTTGCTATTAAAAAAAAAAAAAAATATATATATTTATAAATATATAATATTATGTCATATAAAACCTACTATGATTAGGTAACTCAATCTTTAATTTTAAATCTTTCCTTGCTAAATGAATCATTCCGTGTATATTTTGAATATTCATAAAAAAAAATGCCAAAAATAAATAAATAAGAAAATTTATCCAATATTTTAAATTTTTCTCTTCTGAATTCCTAACCTACTTATTAATAGATAATGCAAATGTACATACATACGAAATATGTGTACTTATGAAACTGTTAGTCAGGCGGCATTTCAGATAGGCAATTTAACTACATTGACGTACTGCGACAGTAATATTGCACTGTGAAATTTATTGAAATATTTACAATAATAATAATATAGGTAGTCATATTATATAATGCATTTTTATAAATGTCAAAGTTTAAAAAATAAACAATTTCTTCCGTCTAAAAAATATCAGTTACTTTATCTAGTTTATTAATTGGTTAAAATTAAAGTTAAAACGATATGTATAAAATTTGATTTCGATTAGGTACATTACTATCTTTTCATGAAGGTATAATTTAAATACAATATAAAATTTATTTGGAAATGATATCAATTTTTTTTTAATAAAATTGTAATAATATATAGTACAAATTCCGTTGTAATGAAAAGTTTAAAAGGCTTTTTATATAATTGAAAATTCATTTTTTTTGTTTTCGAATCATAAAATTCAAAGTTTAATAAAACTACCTGATTGTCATTATAGTATAGGTACTAAATTTAATATTGTACCTTTAATAATATTATATTAAAAAGTCTTATTTTTTTATTTAAAAAAATCTATATACATAATTTTGAATTCTTTACAATATTGTGTTATAAAAAGGAACCCTAGCTAAAGTTTTGCAATAATTTTGAAACATTATTTTTAAATACTGAAACTTCTCGAAATATTTGAGGATTACTTGAAAAAAAAGTACGGAGTTCTAAGTATAAAATTGTTAATGAAAATTAATAAATTTCATTTAAACCGTCAGTGGCAAGAATAGTGTGTTTTTTTATCGGCTGTTTTACGATCTCTGAGTACCGCAAAACTGCAACTATAGCAGATTTTCAGTTGTAAATAACATTTATCAAGTTATATATTAAAACGTATATAATTTAAAAAGTTATATCATAAAACTGATTTATAAATAAACTTAATTACCATAGTACGAAATTCACTGCAAATAGTTAATTTCTTCATCTGGGCCCGACAATAGCTCACCTCGCCTAACTATACCTATATTATATTATATCAAATATGAATATTCAAAAGTCCAAATTTACCAATAACATTTTTATCCCGTGAACAGATATAAAATATAATATTTAAATATTCGTCTTTTTGTACATATGTATAATAGGAATTCGTTTATTTTTCATAGTTATCAATTAAAATTTTACCTTATAAGTAAATGCCAAGGTTATACAATATTATTATTTTTTTTTTTTTTGTATTCACTTTTTTTTGGGTAGAAGGAGTAAACTAAAAGTTTTCGGGTATAAAGGTTTCTGATGGGAAATTATTTCTAATTTGTATTTTATATTGAAGAAATTTTTGGGCTGAAACTTGAAATTTACTCCAAATATACACCTACTATAACACTATATTATATTAACGTCATAAAAATTAAAAACTTTTTGTCCAATTTTCAGTAAGTTCTGTAAATTTTATATTTAAATTTTTCTATTGTTTTATGCTATACATACTTTTTTGAGTAGGAGTAGAGTAGGACTTTTCTGGTAATATTTATTTTTATAAAATATTGTGGTTCATTTATTAAAAAAAATTTTTTTTTTAATTATAATTATTGTTTAAATTTTACCGAATAAAATGTAATGTAATTATCGATATTATTTAGTCGTTCTGGAAATTTCTCTCAAAATAACTTTATAAATGTAAACTGCATAATTTGTAATATACTGTATTTTCAATTATATATGAACGAAAATACCTACATAAATTATATGTAGAATATTACAAGGTATAATAATTGTAAATTAAAAATACTTATGCGTTTAGTGTGTGTTTTAGCTACTTTACGAGTAATTTGAAAAATAAACATTTTAAATATATCCACTCGATATATACCTACAATATTGATACAATATCGATATATACACTTTATATTCTGAGCGAAACAAGGAATTTATTGTTTATATTATATTTAATTATTATATTTCATAATTATATTTTATTATTATATTTATTTATATTATAATTAATAGTTATAGATAATTCATTTGTATATATAAAATATAAACCTTTGGATAGAATTATTTTAAAATTGTATTTCCAATTTAATACATTCACGATACAATAGTATTCCATACGTTGAACAATAGGAATTCACTGCCTATATTAACAGGTTTTTTTTCTACGACTATGTTTGAAAATTCTTCAACTAAACCTTGTCAAAACGTTTACTCGAAGTATATTGTAGTCGTGTTATTTTTTACTGAGATAATTCGTAAAAATCCACAAAGTTCGCGTGCCAATTGCAATTTTAATAAGCGAGATGAGTATTAGTGTCAAATTACTCAGCATAAAAACAAACAAAGATTGATGAATGGAGGGAAAAAAAGAGCGGGTAGTTATTTCAGAAATAATTGTTATAGGGTTGCAAAATATCAAGTTTGGCGCATCCGAAACATTAGATCCGCCCTTTTTGGGATACTGTCTATATAATATAGAAGTCGTACGACTACGTTTGTAAAATACTTAGACTGCAAAAGACGGTTTTACCTTTAATACGCCCCCTTTGTCGACTGCAAATAAAACATTATACTATACACAACCGTCACGATAAGTGTTGGGAAAAGAATAACGTTTTAGCCATAAACGATATCTTTTAGAATCGATATTTGACATGGATATTTTAGTGGCCTACTATGTAAAAACATATACAACACCGCGTGAATTTGTTTGTTCGGAAGAGCGTATTTAATATTTGATTGAAAATATTTTTTGAAAATAATAAAACATTTTCATTTTTCTATATTCTTTGTACTTATAATTATAGATCTATGAATCTCGTAGTTCAGCTTAAAATAAACGCCTCAAAAATGTAATAAAATGTTCCAAAAGAAATTTGATTTAAAAATAAATAAAAAATGAATTTAGATCTTTTCTGTTCTAAGCATGGGATTTACATTATTTTTAATTTTGAATTCCTTCGATCGTACAAAACGTAACTGCAAATGCTCTGAGTCAAAGATATTATGAAAACATATATAATATTATATTTATAGTTATCTTGAAAAATTGTACCGAATGTTTTATGGTTTTTTATGGTGTGGATGTTACATTATACATATTTTGTATAAAAAGGACGTTTAGCTAACTCGTTATTTACATTCGAGAGACTTTTCATAAGAAGGAACAATAATACGTATGGATAGAGTCTGTGTTCCATAAAAAAGTTCACGCATTAAAATATGACGTATATGCGACTTTTGCGTACGTGTAATTTTTTAATGTAAAACTAATACGACTTTTTTCCGCACAATTCGTATTTCGTTTCGTATTCTGACTATAAGTTGAGAATATAAAAATATTAATAATAATAAATTGTCGGGGTTTTATTTTATTATACTTTTCGAGCTGAGTAGATAGTGGTTAGTATTATTATTAAATTTTTGATATTTTTTTTATTTTATAATTTTTTTCATTATTATCATTATCGCATTATATTATATTAGTCTATGGCTTATTAAATTTTTTATTTCATAAATTTTTCATTATTTTATCTTAAGTATATTAAGAGATGAATGTGTTTTTTTTCAATAATATAACTAATTTAAAATGTATAAAACAAATTAATTTATAATCCTTGTTTGAAGAAAGTACATAATATATTATAATCAATAATATTTATTACTAATAATAATATTGTTAACTTATATAGGTGCCCATTTAATTTAATAAATTATAACACATATTGGTCTCGTTTTAAATGGAGGAGAGGTGGATGCTTTCCTTTTCACTTATATAATCATTATTTATTATAAACACATATATCTTTGTAGGTATAATAAGATAAAAATAGTAATTCTTAAGCCAAATTTAAGTCAATATCAACGATCTAAAATACGAATAATATATAATTTTGTAATAATCATACAACATAAAATAAAATGAAACCACTTATAATATTAATATATAAATTAAATAAATAATTTTATATTATTATTATACTGGATAATATATTATCATTGTTAAAAACAACTAGGTAGGTATACATAGTATAAATAACTATAAACTATAAAGTATAATAACTTTTAAAACATAATACGTTTCTTTTCATAATTTATGAATTGGGTAAGTAAGTATTTACAGTGTACAAATGTACCATACTATATATATATATATATAATGCTAATAAATATGCTGTATTAGAATTATCCTATCATAAGTTGTTATTCAGTAAAATTCACTTTTGATTTGAAAAAAAAAAAATTATTTCTGATATCTGTAAAATATATTGGACATAATCACAAAACGCAATTATTATAATATGTTAATCTAATTTATTCCTTCGATCGACACATAGGTATACTTACTATAATAAATTGTAAGTATAAAATATATCCATAACTATGTAACCATGTTCGCTGTAATAATACTAACTTCACTCTGTAGTCCGTATATTGTTACACTACAGATATCTTGGGGTCTTATAACTCTAAACACAATCATTATCCTATAATAAGTTGATATAGATTGATAAAATTGAATTTATTTTTATGATAAATAATCCACGCGTTAATGTTATCGGAATTCTATAATATTATAACGGTAAAAATTAATAAAATGTATTTTGGAAGAACAGAAAGATTTTTTTTATATTTCGTATAGGTACTTATATTCATTATTAAGAGACTTTTTAATTTACTGTAGTTTATGGTGGCTATATATATATATATATATATATATATATATATATATATATAGTATATATGCTACACAGTAGGCTGTGTTTGTAACTCGAGTGCACTCGGTGTAAAGAGGAATAAAATTAAATGTGTACAATATCAATAAAGTTCATGTAAATGTAAGATTCGGATAATCGAATATGTTTGATTCAAAAGCTTATATACTGATAAAAAAGTCTTGATAATACCAATTTAATCATAAATATTATTATCAAAATATAGTTAATGAACATTTTGTTAAATTAAAAATTGCGTATTTATAAATTTTCAATATTTATTGTTAATAATTTGGATTTTACTGCAACACATTTTTTTATTTTTTACTATAATAACAAATCCTATATCGTTGGCTCAGAACTAAAAGTTTTGTATTTTTAAATTGTTCAAGAGAGCATTATTAAATTACCATATTATTGCTACATTAATGTTGATTTAGAACATCTTGATTATCCGTAACTGGCATTCAATAACGATTCGAGTTAGTTCATTCCAATTTCAAAATACAGTTGGTACAAAATTATGTTTAAAATATTGGTGATTTTGAACCTTTTTGGCAATTCGTTATTTTTACCCGTATTTATTAATAATAGACCATATGATATAAAATTTAGTGTATTATTCGAATAATTGCAGTGGTCCATTATCTCTCTATCTCTCTCTCTCTTTATAAATATTTATATATAACTTACATACTTACACATAAATCTACACATTTCTGCTTTTTTTCACTCTTATATTGCAATATTAATAATATATTATACACTTAATGGGTATACTCTAAAAAGCTACTTTAACAGGGTTTTTTTTTTTTTTTGTCACTTTGATCACTTTGATCACCCTTTATAAATGATAATACGAATCATTTGGCTGAGTTTTGAGTGTGGGGAACCAATATTTTCTACAAAAAAATCCAAAAAAAAAAAAAAAAATCCAATATCCCACGTTGTTTACTCGAGATTGCGGCAGTGTAAAGTTTAGCCGAGGTCATTTCGGAAATTCCAGGTTACCCTCGCCTCGGGAACGGACGGCCTAAATTGTTTCGGAAGTTTTATATCCACGCCCCTCATTTTATTAATGACCTCCATTATTGTCGCTTGTTATTTTCCAACGAGACCTTCGTTCGTTTTTTTCCCACGTCAAAACCACCTCTGCGCCTCCTATGTCTTTACCTACATTTTTTTGTTTCTCCGCTCCTCTACCGACGGGCGTCTCTGTGGAAATTCGGCCCGTAAGCCAGAAGAGTGTGTCGAGTTTTTCGCGCGTCGGTTCGGGTAGCTTTTAATCAATTTGTTAGACAACGGCGGACGGTTTTTTTTTTGACCCCTCCCCTTTTTTTCCACCACTCGCCTTCCAAAAGCTTCCCGTCCCGTTGACAGCCGCTAATCTGCCTCCCCGGTGATAAATGGCCTCGGGACGTCCATACCTCCACCGTCAGTCACCTCCCCCCCCCAACCCGTCCAGTCCCGGACCAACGATGATTGAGAACACTGTCGCCCGAAAATGAACTCATTTCTCATGGACGGCGCGCCGCGATGAATGGCGGGCGGCCGTCGAGTCTCGATGACAACCTTTGCCAGAATGCTGGTATTCGTTACTTGTAAGTATATGCGTACAAAACACGTGGTTTTTATTAAAATTATAAATTATAATTTCCATTTTATTTTCGCTGAATTTCGGGTAAACCCGTTTTTCAAGAAAATAACGCATTCACGATATTCCATTTCTCGGGTTTATGACATCAAACAATAATGACTGTCTAAGGTATTCAAAACGGAAACCAAAGAAAATCTCTAACCAAAGCGCTCGTGTCGGGAGAATGACAAATATTTGGCAACTACATAATATCACATAATAGGCACTGTCCTAAAACGATACAATTTTCTCTGCACTATTAAATTTAAATCGTAAAACGCGTTTTTTTTTTCCCCGGGTTTTACAGCCTTTTACTACATGTTGGATATGTATATAAGCTTTAAAATATAGATACGTATTTTATGCACCTGTTTTCGGTGTTTAAAATCGAAACTTTCTCAAACGGGATATATTATAATTAGCAGTACGTAATTGTTGGATTTTTTTTTTTTTACATTAATTTTGGGCAACCGATTTTATTTACTTGTTCAATATATATTTTCTTTTCATCAAACTTATGAAAATCATTGTTATTTTAAAATATTTACGATAAATGAAAAGTACCGTATTAATAATTGAACGACACTATAAAAAACAAACACTCTAACAAATCATAACAGGTATACTATTTCGATTTTATTGATCATTTAAAAAAATAATAAAAACGTTAAACAATGAAACAGAACTTTAAACTTAAAATAATGTGGACGCCGCCCGGTACATAATATTCTGAACACTGCAGCATTTTCGCAAGACGTGAACTTCATATTTACGTCAACCTGAAAGTGAAATATAAGCATGTAATGGTCTGTTTAAAACATAAAAAAATAAAGTAAACCGTAATTTTCTATCCCTAAGATGTCGGCTAAAAGCTTGGCACACGGTTTTTGAAGTAATGAAATATTGTTTTGCCGTCCTCTCAAAATAGGTATACTACTTATCGAAAAGTTTAATGATCAATTTACATGTTTAAATTCACCGTAATACTTGTAGAGGGCAGGAGGGTTAGCCTTGTATCTTAACAATCAATCATCTTACATGGCTTTTTGATAATAAAAACCAAAATATCTATAGGAAGAATGTGGTGAATATATATAATATATAATATAGTAAAATTAATAACAAATAATTATTGAATTCACAGAGAGGATTTTATTATTAATATTATATAGCACAAATAAATTTGAAATTTCTTAATATAAAATAGTTGCAGTGTAACTGCAGTGTATACTTAATACTCACATATACCTAAATCACAACATTTTGTGAATAAACATTACAAATGAATATTATTATATTTTGTAACAAGAAAAAAAGTGATAATTAAAAAAGGGGTTGACTGATTCGTATTTTTAGGTTTAGAAAAACCACATTTAAAGCTTTATATCAATTTTGTTTTTATTAGATTTTCCCGTCTTCTGAGAATCTTATATACTTCGGTATGTTGTAATAGTTAATATCCAACACAAAATTACGAGTTAATTATATTACAGTAAAATATGGAATTTTCGTCATAAAAATTATTACATAACATAATCGTTGTTTAAATTTAGATTGTTTGCATTTACATTTCTGTACAAACTATATGAATTAATCGACACTTGAATATGATACTAAAAAAAATATGAGTATAATATATAGATTTGAAATTTTAAAATTGTATTTATATTTGTGTTTTTTAAAATTATTTTTGCTAATTTTGAAGGATAACTTTTAATTTTAAAAATTTAAATATTTGTAACTGAAATCAGTTTATATTTTTTCTATTTTAATTTTAAATTTATCGAGTTAAATATATTTTTTGTAGGTAAATTATGTTGAAACTAAAGGACTTTTTTGTCAATTAAACTTAACTTATTTTAGTTAATTTTTTCGATCACAGTTATATAGGTAATATTGTTGTGATACTTATATCACATATAATATATATATATATATAATATATCATATATATTCATAAATGTATTACTATAATATTAAAATGACGACGCACATGCGGTATTTTATCTGTTTATCGATTTATTGTGCTGTAGTTGTAATTAAGGAACGAAATTTGAACACAATATTATAGATGAAATTACCTGTGTTCTATAGTTATTTAAAAAAAAAACCAGTAAAATCTTAAAAAAGTTATTAATTTTGTAAAAAAAAAAAAATTTTTTTTGGGAGATTTTTACAGTTGGCATAACAATATCAGTTATAATTGTGATATCGAAAAAAAGACGATAAACACAGATAATTATTTATACAATATTGTGTCAAAATTTGGTATTTTAATTACAACATTTTTGTTTACAAATATCGTGATTACACAACAATCAAAAGTGATACTGACACAAATCTATTTTTAAATTATTTTTAAAATATACTTAAATATTTTTAAATTATAGGATTTTTATTTTTATTAACATTTTTTAATGTTGATTTTCACACCTTGAAAATCGCATGTATAGCGTCCTCTTAATAACACGTATTAAATTGAATAACCAAATAGGTACCTAAAGTAATGAAAAAAAAAATTACTTATGAATATTGAGTAATTATTTTAAACGAAACAAATGACAATGAACTGCATTTGTTTTTATGTAAGCGTCTGTAAAATACTTCATGATTATTACCAATCAAAACGTATAAATTCTGTGTGTAGGTACTTCGAATATCAGCTGTTATCACAGTTATACGGATAATCGATTTTAAATATATATAAAATGTATGTCAACATAATACTATAATATAGTATTATTAAACAATACGCATTATATTATACGTAAATATTTTGGAATAATATTAATCGTTTTAGCGGTAATAAATTATGCGTATTTTCTATTATTTTTTTTTTCGACGTGCTGGCGGTCGAAATAAAAATTAAAAATTAACCGTACAATAATACTTTATATATATACATATAGATTTTTTTTTTTTTTATAAATTTAAAAACGAGGAATATCCAGGTAGAAAAAAAACGTATATTATACATTGTGCGGATTCTCGCACACAGTAGGAAGGTAAATATATTATATTATACAATACACGTATACACACACATATATATATATAATTCCACGCTAACGCACTCGGAAGTAATCGTTGAGATGAGAATTCTATTCAAAAGTATGCAGCTATTGTTGCGTTTTTTTTTTTTTTTGGGGGGGGGGAAGGGACTCTTTTCTCCCGACTCACAAGCGTTGTGTTTCAATAATTTTTCTCCCACGTTTTTTTTTTTTTTACCCAGTTTTTCCGATATCAAAATCCCACGACGAGCAAAAAACGCAAACCCACACGATTCGCATATTGTATTTGAGGTAAAAAAAAAAAAAAAAAAAAACGCGTGTATTCATATTACTATACACACTGCGGGGGTATACCTACACCAAGACACGCGTTTGTCGGTTAAACACGCGGATGTTCCCAGAGGATTCGATGAACTTTCGTTTAACTCCTTTATATAGGCGTGTACGGGTACACACGTAAGTATAAAACACCACCATATTGCCCACCACACTTAACCCGTCTCGACTATATTAACCGGAGACTTTTGCACATTCGGAATAATAATAATAATAATAATAATAATACGTGTTCGTAACGCGGCGGCGGCGGTGTGTTTTAATAAAAACGGGGCAGATTGGCCCGTTTTAAAGGTTATACCCAGACCGCGGTATGCGCGCGCGGTATCTACCCAACCCTCCGCGATGATTATGTACGTGGCAGTGGCCTAAATTAGCTGAGCGCGCTCCCGCATAAACGGCCCCGCGTTTTACAATGCGAGCACGTAATCGCGTTGATTTACATCTGCTTTTCCGCGCAACAGACTAACAAGTATTGCCTATAACTACACGCCGCGTCCCCGTGAAAACACACTCAATGTTCGCACGCACCGAACATATTATATTGCTGTTAAACAAAACGGGAAAGTTATATTCGTGTCTCCCCGCTGACGTTCGATTTTCTCGGGTACAAAAACAGCTAGAAAAAAAAAAAATGAAAAAAAACGTATAATAAATTATTATACTTGATTTCGAATATATAGCCACGATAATTTGAATTTAATACGGTACTTACTAAAATGTATTTTTAAGTACGTCGAAACGACGAATAAATTAGCCGAAACACCGTAGCTCGGATCTATATCAATCCTACCACAAAAACTTCTTGCGATAAGTGATCCTTTTGTGCGTAATATTTTTGATGAATAAGTGTTAAGTCCGTAATCCTCGTGTACTACAACGGTATTTGGAACGGTATTTATTTACACGATTTCTCCGAGACACATAATATAGAACCACGGATGTGTGTGGTTATAAAACTCGATGCAAATGTTGCATACGATAGATATGCGTTATCGTACAAATAGTTTTGTAACAATAGCACTGTATTTTGAATGGCGAAGCCATTCATTTTCAAGGACATCGAGACGTTACCGCGGTAAACAATTAATTTCGGAAGTGTCGAGCGTAGGTCCTACTAATCCTCGCAGTCCTTTCTTACCCGTATATACCCGTGAACATTATTTAATCACGAATCGCTAACACTTATATGTATGTTTTTGTATACCATATGTTCATACGACAAACACGTACACTGTTAAGGTATGTTATAACAAATTCGGAATGAGTTAATCGATCAATTTTAAAAATCGATAGTACTACCTAGTAATAGTATTAGTAAACTTTCGTTTGTTATTTTTATCATTTTCTCATATTTTAAGTTTGGATCTTTAAAATGATTTTGATTTATAAAAATTCATATCATGATTTTGAGGAATACGATTTTTTTTATATATATTATTGCTTATAAATCTAATTTGATATTTTTAATATTTACCACAATAAATCTTAGTTAATTCATTGAACACTGGTAATAATATTAAGAAATGGATTTAGATCCGTTATTATCGATTTTTAAAAAATAACAATTCGTTATACACATAATAAATTCAATAACACTTCTTCTTCTTTGAAGTTTCCTACTACTCCCTCATGCATATCTGTGTTATACTATTCTCTTAATTTCTACATATTATTAGAACAAAATTTCTTGCAGATCTGTGAAATAAAGTTCGTTCGTTATTGGTAACCCGCTTTCTATTTTTCAGGTAATTATCCTCTTTTAGTACTAAATGTATAGGACTAGTTAGTCACAGTATGACTAAACCACAGTAATTACCATATTTCTATAGTATCTATTATCGTATTGCTCTCGTTAGCTTATTGTAGTACTAGATCATTAATTGATACTCTATCTGTCCAATTTATCTTTTGCATTCGCTTATAGCTCCTCCACATTTCAAAAGCTTCTTTCTCGAAATAAACTTTAATTTAAATATTTTCCATTTTATTCGATATTTTCTTTATAAAACCTTTAGGTTTATTTGGAGTTTTTATAGTTTTTAGTGCACAATTTTATTCCAATATAAATTTCGTATTGAAATTCTTATCTTGACAAAAAAATATATCATATCAGCTACCGATCTGTATACTCTAATTTATCTAGAACACCAATCCACATTATTTTATTCCTTTGAATGATAAATTGGCACTATTGTTCAAAAATATACGATACCTCATCATTTGAGACCGATATCTACTGGACACCAAAATATTATTCGAATTTTGTTTAATACATTAATGTTTTAAAAAAATTAATATAAATTGATATTGTATATTTGATATTTATGTTTTTTTTTTTTTTATGAATATATCTATATGTCTTATTATTGATTTATTTTAACATTTCAATGCATATATTATATTAAGTATATTTCAGTATTTTTTTAACGCATTTACCTAAATCAGTTTCTTAATTATAACAGATCTGGACTTAATTATACAAAACCATTTCGGTAATAAAAATAATGATTTTTGTTTATTTTTTTTTTTCAAAATTTATATTTGAGATTTTTACAATCTTCTTTATACGAATTTCTTTTTTATATAATGTATGTAATGATTTTTAGGAACACGATTTTTTTAATAAATATAATTAACTACATAAATAGATAGTATCTAGTTATGTAAAAGCACAGTTATAAAGTGTGAATCATAGTATTAATGCTCCTATATTTAGACAATAAAAAAATCATAATAGCCTATTAATAACCCAACGAAAAAATTAATTCAAATTACTTCGCAAATATTTTGCAATGATTTTATTTCACTCATTAAAATTAAATTAACAAAATTGTGTATCGATTATTATTTTCTATGTTTTTCAATGCTAACATTTTGATTTAAGGATATCAATATTATAGGTATCCAATGTTATATTTTTGGATTTTGATTTTGAAAATCAAATTTTTGATCATTTTTGCCCAATCTGTGTGTGTAATAATTTCAATAATTTTCAATTAATCTAGTATTCGTTAGTGGACCAGTTTCAAAAATTAATCGATTGAAACTTGAAAGTCACTGTCTCCATAACGTTATTCCGTACTACCAATATTTTGGTAGCTATTATATTGAAAAACAATTTTTCACGAATTCAATAAAAACGTTTGATTGGTTAAGTATATATAGGTTACAGAATACGTCTTACTCGAATTATATACACTTCGATGTGTCATTTCGACAGACGATAATACAAATGCGTGGAAATAAAATAATAAATATTTTATACAAGTATGATACTAGATAATCACTATAAGTACGAATAAATATAATAAAACGTTAAATAACTTAAAATATTAAAAATACCACTGCGTCTGTTATAAATAGTTATAGAATAAAATCTGATTTCCTCGATTTGTTGGCCAAATCAATTGGGAATCCTATATCGTTTGTGACACCTTTCCGCTAAACCATATTAACGTCATAAAGCCACGTTGCCAACTAAAATTAAAATATATTTTTTTCAATATAATGTTAAAAATATTAGTATAGCTATACATAATATATAGCAAGTATAAAAAATGACAGGTATTATCTTAATGTAAATTTCAAATAACAAACAAACAATAGTGGATTATCGTCTTATGAAATCAAATTAGTCTGGCGAAATTGATCGACGTGAAATATAACATACGGCAATAAGAGTAGAAGATGAATTACCGTTCCGCGATGTCAAAATTAAGAATGTTTCGGTACTTTGAAGATGATAAATCTTCAATGTTACCGACATACGATCTCGGGCTTACGCGAAGTACGAATAGAATATTATAATGTATTCTACGTTAAAGAAATAATTTTACCGAGCATTTACTCGTAAATTGTATAAGAACAATATTTATCATATATTATTGTTATAGGTAACTCCCGAGTGCATTGTTATGAAGAACATACGCTGAATGCATTTGACATTTGTTTAATTATAATAGTTATATTATGTTATATATATCGTTTTGTAAAATTCAAGTTTTCGCCAAAATAACAGCGCTATGGTTTTAGTTGTTTTTTTTTCTAATGTTTTTCGTCTTACGATATTTTCAATAAAATAATATAGTGTAGGTACATCGGAGTGTACGTTGAGAGAAAATTAAAAAATTCAATTGAATTAGTTTAATCACAAAAAACTAAATTATCACTCAATGTTTGGAGATTATTATTTTGATCAACTCTTGAAATTCCGCTGTATTTCCTCCTCATGACATTTTATACGGATGATGGAAAATACAATTTTACGTTTAAGTGTATTTACCAAACTTTCGATAGTACATTATGATTTCACAAAGACGAATAAATGGAATTTGATTAAAATTGTGTACCGTTTACTTACGTAATTCATGTTATAAGATATTCTATTAATTTTACATCGCAATAACGGTCAGTAGTATTCATTAAAACGTATTATTTTATCCATAACATTACTACCACATCGAATACATTAAGCCAATAAGTAAATAAATTGGAATATAATTTTCATTTTCCCCCATCAGTATAGTAGGTATTTAGTTATTTGTCTAGTCGCATTGTCATCATTAATCAATACAGTAACAATAATTAGAAATAAATTGTAATACATATACAATTTTCACTATTTAATTTTATCAGTAATTTACCTACACATATTCATACTTATACTTATAATCAGCTAAGATTATCTTTTCAATCCAATATATAGAAAAATAATTATTTATTTGTTGTTTTTTCCAGCATGTTCCATAAATACTCTATAATATAATATATCTTTCCAAAACTCCAAGTTTTATTATCGTCATCACTGCAATAATATTGTTTGATTTAGTTGTTCGCTGCCTTATGGAAAATATAAAATAAATGGTAATCGGATTAATCTTAAAAGCTTGTTATAACTTCATAAAAAAAATACAGCAATATTGTTTTCGTTATTGTGTGTTGAACATGGTAAGTTATTGTATTCGCATTTCTATTCAAAGTGATTTTATAGCCCCGAAATCTTATAACTCCTATTTTTTTTATTTAATTTCGATAAGATTGTTATTATTAATATAATTTATTAACATGACATGGTAAGAAAACTTTAAGATTTTTTATTCTGGAGGGCAAAAAGATAAAATAATTTAATACATTACGTGAAACTCGATTTCCGTTATACAAGTAGGAGGCTGTTTTGCAGGTTACAAGTATTATTACTTATTGGTATTTATTTACATTGATCGAACTGATTATTTTAATGAAATTTAAAGTTTTTCGAATTATTTTCAAGAAAATAATTTCTCACTCCTGCTATATATATATATATATATATATATATTAGACGTGTATCTATATATTATATATACCTATGCTAAGTCGAGTGAATCGGACGGAAATACGACCTTTCGAAAGGAAGAAAACACGCTATGTATAAAAAAAAATAATATAATTCGTAGAACCTTAAAAATATACCTATATAAAAAAAAACACACTCAAATCGAAAAAAAATGTATTCTTTGTAAAATGCTTTTTTTTTTTTTTGTTCATTGAAATGTTAAAAAGGATCGTCGGAAAGACGTCGGTATACGGCGTATAAATACGATTGCAGAAATAGCGATCCCTAAATTGGCTATTGCTCAGGAAGTTTATGTAACCGGATCTCTTTTTTTTTCAATTAAAATAAACGGAAAATCCAATAAGGAAATCACCTACGGACATATAGGTATATATTATTTTTTTACTCCTATCCAGAATAAATCCTATGCGGTTTACGTGGAAAGTACCTATAATGATATTTGAAAATACAAAAAAATCTCAAACATCGTAATTGACTACTATTCATCTAGATTTATTGCGAAACAATATATGTTTTGTGTAGGGAACCAAAAAAAAAAAAAAAAAAAAACCAACATGGTTTTGCTATTGATTGTAAGATAAAAGTCGGTATAATAGATTTATGTTATTGTTTTTAGTGAACTGCAAATATTTATTGAACACAAATAAATATCTCAGTATAGCCTAGAGCCATTCTATATTGCTTTATTTATTTAAAAACAACAAAATATTGTCCTTGATATAAACACACGTCTCACAGCATACAAATTTACATATATTACCTACGTATAGTGATATATGATAATAGTCCGTCTGAGTTTAAAAAAAAAAACAGAAAAATATGTTCATCAATGTATAAAACAAATGTTTCAAACAAAATCAAGATTGTTTTTTTGTTTTTTTGTTTTTAAACATACCTGTATTTTTAAACAATACAATCCTACAGCATATTATAATACATGATAGATTTAGTATTAAGTAGTATTGATTAAAATATTAATAACTATATAGATACCTACTGGCTTTAATTAATTTCGAGATAAGCGTTCGTCATTAAGTGATTTAAATTTATTATAACATCTCATTGCTTAATGAAACTTTTGAAATAGAAATGAAAAACTCACTCTTTGATTACCTATGTTATATTTTTAGGTTTCTATGTGATTTATAAATAATCATTTTTCGGAATAAATTTAATTACATTAATAATTATAATAATATAATGTATAATTATAACAAAATAAATTATTTATTTATTTAAAATTATTTCTTTACAAAAACGTACGGTTAAATATTTTCAAATCATTATTACGTAATGGAATCTTTTGAAATCAACACAATTGATAACTATGTCGAATTTTAGGGGATATGTCCAACAGACACGATTGGGTTTTTCTGCAGAATTTTCTATATACAAATTGCGTATGAAAACGAATCAAAACGTTACATTATTGTAGTAAAAAACAAATAATAATAAAAAAGGATATTGCACAAACATTATATTATATATACTCGTATATATATACAATACTATTTTAAAATATCGATGGACAAATATAATAGAAAATTTACAAGTTTCCAACCGACAATATACTAGCTGACGTTCGTATAGTGCACATACGGCGATATTCAGTCGGAGGTATTACCGAAGTTTTTCCTATAGATATAATGCTTCCTTCTTCGTCCGTCTATTTTATACTGTCTGTGGTCATTTTTCCGGTCCATTGAAACGGAATAAAGGATAAGAAAAATAGAATGGAAATAGAGACGAAGAGTGAAAATAATTCTCTTTTATAATTCAAAAGGCACAAAAGTCGGTATAGTGGTCATAAGTTACCCGGGGTACGTCTCCGATATATCAAACATACCAAGGGGTTCTGGAGAATCGAACCGGAATTTATTAAAGCTCTCACGACCGAACAATACGCGTGTATTATTGAAGTATATCAAAGGTCAGGCGAGCATAGACAACAAACAGGTGGTCATCGTGGTGAGATTTATTTTTTCGTATTGTTATTCTGTCCTAAATAAAGAAGAAAATGAAATTCTTTTGAATTTGAAAAGGACAGCTGATACAGACAGCTGATATCAGGCCAATAATACTCGTATTACGATTTTCACGTAACATTTTTTTATTAAATGTTTGAGTTTTAAATTTTAAACGAATAATAATTAACAAATTTTTTTATTATCACCGTTTTATTTTTTTTCGTTTTACTAACCCATATTCAAACTTAATGTCTACTATATTTATGTCGCAACATTATAATAATAAAAAAAAAATAAATCAATTTTAAACTTTAAATGATTGTATTGAGTTTTGGAATCCTTGTATGTGTCGATATCACGAAAATAATAATTGCATTCGTTTTGAGTGCCTACACAAAAGTTTTTCTTTGTTCAAATGCTCGATAATGCTATAAAATAATATAATATTATATAATGAAATGCTTGAACATATTTATATCTATTTATTTATTCCTATTACAAAATATTTAGCTTAATCAAACAATATAGATATTTTTGCTCCATATCAAAATTTTAAAAACCATGAACCATAAATGCATCTTTCTCTTTTTATTCCATGGAAATTTTGAATGTAGATCAAAGGTACCCTTTCGTGCGTACATAACGAGATAAAAATTAGGTAACCTTAAGTATTTCTACACGGCTTTTTATAAATTATTTTTGAAGCGGGTTTCCCATTAAAATATGAAAAATGATACTTGACCTCCGAATGATATTTGTGACGTCGACAAATCCCCATCAAATGAAAAATTCGTTTCGTTATTCCATTCATGTCAACCTTTTTTACAAACGTTTAAAACCTTAAGCTTCACTGTCTGTGCACGAATACACATACGCATAATATGTGGTGTTATATCGTAAACCTATTTATATATATATTATATATATTAAGTATCATTATATATTCTTGAATGTGTTCTGCAAAATGCGAGTTTCGAAAACATGAAGATATTTTAAAAGTAAATTGGTATATTATTATTGTTTTTTTTTTTTATTGAAAAGAAATTCGGCTTCAACATCTAAGACTATATTGGCCTTGTGTATATAATATAATACAATATATTAAGATTTCTATCTAACATAATATATACCAGTTAAAAATAAAGGTTATTTTTTTACAAATTGTTACATTATTAAAATATTGATTTTGGTTAAAAAGGCCAAGATTTTTGTGCTACTGTTTTCATTGAGGGCTTCTTCTAAGTTGTTTAGTATTGATAAGGTATTTTATATATTTTGAAATTCTGGGCATTCTAAAATGATAAGTTGAGTGGTTCAGTCGTATAAAAATGTATGTAAAATTTATAATATTTAAACTTTTTGATTATTATGAAAAAAAAATTCCCGATAAAATGAACTGTTATGAAACTATTATAAATGGGTAAATCGTTGTCGGCTTAAAACAGAAAAGTTCTATCATGCCTTGTTTTTGGTTTTTAATAAATCTAAATGTATTGTTTTAAAAATGAATATTTAATCAAGTAATACCAAATCTGTTAAGGAATATTAAAATTTAAAAATATATGCATTTTAAATACTTTGAAGTTAAATCGTTTTTATGTAGGAAACTAATTCAATAAAATACAAAAAAAAAAAATTAAAAAATACAAATTAATCAAAACTTTATATAAATTACATCTTAATAAATGTAATAATTTCCAATACTTTATTATTGACATTAAATACTAAAATACCATAAGATTGAAGTACCGCAAAAAGGGCACATACATAGAGTAAATAAAATCTGTAATTTGAATAGTCATTAAACATATTGATAATATTGCATAAAATGTATAAATATAGTAACTACAGAATTACTTGATGATATTCAATTAGTGATGCGCAAAGCAAGATGAAGACTATAAAGGTCTTGTTCTTGATCTAATTCTTGTCAACGTAGTCTTGGTCTTATTCACTTAGTTTTAAGTTTTAATATTGGTATTGCATTCAAAACTCTTTCAGTATTGCTTATTATCAAATGTATAAATTAGCATAGATAACAGCTCTATTTCCATGGTCTATACTATGATGAAAGATAATTTTGTTTTTTTTTAATCCACAAAATGTCATGAATATAATAACAGTATAAATATTATATTTTTGATGCCTACAAATTAATAATTAATACTAAATAATTAAAACACTAAAACATTTTTTTTTTGCACTTTAGCCCATTTAAAAAATTCGAAATGGTTTTTGTGAACATTTGGGAAGATTTGAATTTTCTATAATTGTATTCAGAAATAATACAATAGGATATCGTCGATTTCATTAAAAATCTATAGATTGTGAATAAAGTGCATATCAAGTATACAATATTACAACAAATGTCTCATAATAAATATATTATAATATATTTTATAGGTATATAAGACTGAAATATTCTTTAAGTTTTGATATTGTTCTTAGGCTTAGTATAGCATGTATGTCTTTCTAATGATAATGACATCTTGGTTTTGGTCTTACGTTGTTTGATAGACCAAGAACAATTATTTATAGTCTTCATTGAATTCAATACATAATATAAATCTAATAACTAAATAAGTCGTGACTTCCTCATCCCCAGCTTATTGAAAAGCTCAAACAAGATGTGATATAAGTAAAAATTAGTACTTATTATGAAGGAAAAACTTCGATATAACAGTTTAGCCTGTGAGTATTTTTATGATTTTGATGTTTTTTATTGTATTCTGGTGACATTTTAAGTAAAAATTGATAACATGAGTCATATAAGAGCATGTTCATATTTAGAAAATTATCTTTTTATTGTTATAGCACATAAATTTAATTGGCAACTTTCCGTTCAAGTGAAAACCTGTATTTAAATTTGTTTTCTGCCAATATGATATACAAACATATTTTTAAATTATTGGTATTATTAGATATTAACAGATGACGAAAATATGTATAGCTATTTTAGTTTTGAATAAAGTGCCATCATGTTTTCTTGACTTTGTGACAACAATACCAAAGCCGAGTTCTAATAACTGTTTTGAAAATATATTAAAATTATTTATTACTCCTTCAATGCAAGTTTTACTAAGTTTAATCGATTCATGCGATAATTTGGATAAACTGATAAAATAATTAGTATCATCAATCGCCATATCAGTAAGATATTAATAAATTAATAGGCAATAAACTAATACACTTATTACATGGAGTAAGAATCTTCCAAAATGAATAATTTTTTATTCAAAATGTAAATAAATATATTACCGTCGTGTATTTTAACATCTTTCAAATTATAAATCAATAATTTAAAGATATGTTTGTGTATCATATTGGCAGAAAACAAATTGAAGTATATGTTTTACTTTTAACGTGTAGAAGTGAACTTGCCAGTTTAATTTACGGGGTATAACAACACAATAATAAAGTGTTGCCCTAACGTCTTACGTATAGACATACTCGTCATATGTGTCATGGAATAATAACCAAGTTAAAAATTCATTTTTTTCTTCCACAATGTTACCGGTCCTTATCGCTTATATCAAAAGTCATCTGGTGGGCTTTTCCGCTAAGACTGGTTTATAGAGTTCAAATATTTTTCTTAATCGATAACTAATATGATAACAATGTTATGCAGTAGCGGTTCGTGTTAAGGAGCATATAGGAACACGTTCACCGCCCAAAAATTTCAGTAAATTTACGTATGTTTATGTATAAAATTATTATTTATTTATTGCTGTTTTAGTATTATGTCGTGCCCGTAAATATTATTATTGTACCTACATATTGTACATCGCACCGCTGTATTGTAGGTTGCTGTTGGTAGCCGGTCGTCCGCGTCAATAGATTACACAATATGTTACTGAATTATACGTGGATAGATTGTATACTCGTATTATAGAGATCTCGACCACTGTTTCGACGCAACCTCAGCGCTGTCCGTTGCGCTCACTTGAAAACTGCGAAGTTTTATTTTATTACTTCTCCGGTGAAAAATACACCGTGTACATTATATAGCATGGCGCAAAGAACTAGTTCGAACCACCAACTATGTATACCTAACTTGTTCCGTGGTCGCATGTCGTAACGACGTTTGTCGTTTGGTGCAGTTATTGTTTACCCATTTGAAATATTATCAGGATATCACTTATCTAGGTTATATAGGCATACGGTATGTTCTTAAATAAAATGAATGCCATCACGTTCGTTATTACAGTATCCACCTGTTATATCGACATTTTAGAGAAAATAACATAATATAATATTGTTAATATATTAATTGTTATTAATCCGTAGTATTTTTCGGTCGTGCGCCACCAGATACTTCAATCACGAGCCGCTACTGATGTTGTAAATTGTTTTTTTTTTTTCTCGTTTCAGTCTGCCTATATACTCGTAACTGTTGGTTTTTTTTATAGACGCTTTGTTCGTACACTATTACAACAGTGCGGTCACCCCCAAATACAATTTCGTGTACATTTGTTTACCTAGCCCGAAATCCTACGTGGACCGAGTGAACACACGGCCGCCGCCATAGGTGAATTAATTGAATAACGACGTATTGTCTTTCGCGGGACGGGACGTGTGAATAAAAATAAAAATGAAAAAAAATGTAGGAAAATGCGGTCACATGTGGGTGAACTTTCGGACGGCGATAAATTCGCGAGGATAAATTCACGGAGCAAACTACCCGGGCGAATCGCTCACACCTATACGTCCGCGGTTGGCGGCAGAGGGTTGTTGCGGTTAAATGATTACGGGCGGCTCTGTTGATGGATGACTCCTACGTCGTTTTCTCGGAAGGATCGCGAGCGCATTGTGTGTCCACGCGAGAATAGGAAACCCATTACTATATATGTATATATATATATACACGTAGTAGAATCAAAAATTCCACAAAGCTATTTTTAGTATCAAATTTAGATCTCTTATCGATTCTGGGTATTATTGCATTGAAAATCACACATAATTTACTCGCTGTTTATGTAATTTCCACAATCATATCAGTTCGGTACTGGATGTTATCGGGATCGCACGAAAACGAGTCAGCCCCTCTACACGGATATCTAAAAATACTTTGAAATATTTTTATAATATATCTCTGGTCAGTCCTCTTTTTCGCAACGTCACGGTTCGAACCGTGGCCGAAGATACCGAGCTACAGGGAAATGTGAACGGCAAATGTTCTTATCGAATTAGGCAAAACCTAAGGACTAATAGCGCTCCTAATTGTGTTATTTAGTTACTTATTACCACATATTACGGATTGATTCTATAATGTTATTACTGTAGAGTAGAAGTTTAAAACTGGCTGCTGGATGTCACTGCAGTTGAAGAGGTTTTTGTAATTTTTTGACAAGACATATTTTACTATTATCATCTCTCGTCGTGCAACCATATAGTATCTATAGCCGTGGTTCGAACAGCCGGCCAACATTAAATTTTATTTTTAAAGTGCTCAAATTGATATTGTAAGCACGTGTTTTTTTAAAGCTTATACTTTATGAATTTTTTCTAAACAGTCAAGCGTTTCTGCGTTTGTTTTTCAAATTTGATGTTGACTCACGGTTCAAAACACGACTTTTCAACAAAGAAGGCTGATTTGCGATCACGAAATCGTTCATTACGGAACTCATATGATTTTTACAATCGCATAAACAGTTGGCAAATTATGCTCGATTTTAAATTAAATAATCCTCAAATCGATAAAAGATCTAAATCGTTTTCTAAAATAAATTCCGGGAATATTTTGATCCTACAACTTATCACACCGCATCCCCTATATTTTGTTCAACGGTTGGCTGCACTGTGTGTATACTTTAATACAGCTCCCGCTTCGTGCATATTATTAATTACGCAAAATATCTCTACCCTGCCCTCGTCGTCCCTACCCAGACTACGGATGCATATGATGGGAACGTAGTACGAAAAGGATTAAATTAATAATAATACGGTTTTTTAAAAATAAATCCGACCGTCTCGGTTATGAAGAGTGGGTATAAATTATATAGGTACATATATATATAATATATATATATAGCTGGTGTATACTAAAATTTCGGCCCTTTGTCGGTATCCTATACGGTTATATACCTACACAACATAGGGGACGTGAAAAGTTTACGGTTTTGAATAATGTACGAGGTGTTTTCATATTATATACAGGTATATTATATTGTATGTCGTTGACATCGCCACTTCAAGGTTTTTCGGTCAATATATACACGAGTATAGGTTTAGGTTATCTAAATTCGTGATTTTGACCGAAATATGAAAATTATACACTTAATGAAAATATCAACATATTATTAAAACTATATATAATCATCCAGAGGTACGATAACTAGGAAAAGTAAAAAAATTATGTTTTTCAGTTAGAATTATTGTAAAATAGACATAAGTCAGGAAAGTTCACTCCGCGAGCATGCTAAATTCCCGATTTCTAAAGATGTTTTAGACAAATATCTAAAATACCTATAAAACAACGATTAATATCTATTCCCCTGGTAAGTGGTAACCAAATCAACGATTGTATTTATGTATATAGTAACTACGGACAAATGGTCGGACGGACACAACGAGGATATAAGGTGTCTAAAATTATGTTTAGAAACCTAAAATCATGACAAAATAACATGGAATGCTAGAATGCAACATGAACGAATTTAAGAACGGTACGAGTTGTTGTGGAATGAAATATAATTTATCAATTATGCCAAGAAATTCTGACGTCAGTCGGTCTTATTTGCAGCCTTTTCAATATAGTAATATATAAAGAAATTTAATGTTTACAGAGTTTAACATATTCAATCAAAATAAATAGTATATAACAATAATAATTATGATAAGTGGACTGAGTGACGTAGGCACTATGCGCAAAACTCAGTTGCCGGCATACCATGTAATTTCGTCATGCCTAAAACGATAAACCATATCAATATAATTTATCTCAATTTTTCTGTATTATTGAATCGAATTAATTCAATGAAAAGTTTTAAATTTAAAAATTATACAGTTCTAATTCTAAATCATATTGAAAAATATTTAGACAGAAAAACCACCAGACTTTATAATCGTTTATTATTTGAGAAAATATTATATTGAAAATATAATGGAATTAGCGTTGTTATAGTTTAATACGTAATAATAATAATGATTTCGTTTTTTTTTTTCACTATACACACGAGTGAACAAATACATTTACTTTACACGTGGTTAATCGGTCGGGAGAGGTAAAATAAAGTTTATGCAGATCTCAGAAGAGTTGGCCGGTCGAGTAAACATTCTAAACTGTTAACACAATTATATTCATAGCTGTACTTTTCATAATTAATACTTTTATGCATTATGTTTTATTATTACTTTATTACATATAATAGTATGTAAATTAAAACTTTAAACGTTTATTTGTCGAAAAAAAAGGCGTTTTTTTTTGATTTTGGTTTGGTGCCAACATTGACGCCGACTAATTACTGTTAATGATAATTTAACAGTTAACTAATGATTATACCATTTCATAATTTAAAATTTTGTGAATAGGGTCCATAATATAAGTTTAAAAACAACACAATATTAACTAATAGGACCAACATATTATATTATAATTCATGTCCACTGTAATAGTGATTAGTAGGGTTAACGATAAAATAATATTCGAAAACAATAATATCAATATTTGGAATATGTCTATGTAATTAAAATATTTAAAATATTTAAATATTCTTCGTTACATTTTTTTTTTTTTTTTTAATTCTTAGATTATATTATTGGAATAAAATATAAAAACTTGATTTCTACAAAATATATTTAATAAACGATATTTCCATCTTCAGTGCTGAACAACGAATAATAATTAATAACTAAATAATTAAAAATATGTCATTAGAGTTGAATCATTTAAATTATTGATTACAAACTATAATAGTAATTATTTTACATCTAAAAATATATTATGTTCGTTGTAACACTGCTTTGAACATATTTTGATATTATTTCCAAGGACAATTGTCTTTTTGGCACTTTTTGACTTAAATGGCTTCGTGCGGTTCCTTTATGGATTGGGAATTGAACATGAAATGCATTTGTAAATTCCAAGTATTTTTGTTGTATTCCTTTGAACAACAGCCGATAAACGAATTCTTTCTTGTATTCTTTCATTCTTGAATAATCGTTGTTTAATAAACTCAACTTCGATATGTGTCAAGGTTTTTTAATGTAACGATTTTTATTAATTTAATCAAATATATCATTGGCTAACGTCTATAGATAAACGAAATGTGAGTGTGAGACAAGTATTCAGTACACGCAGTTTTTGTATTATATCAGTACCCGTAAATCTCCTCCCCATTTTATGTATTGCAATCGAGTTATGCAAAAGACGTAGATAAGTGAAAATGTTTTGAAAATTAATTAACGATTTTATGACAATACACAGCTACGAAGGATTTTAGTTTTTTTTTTTAATTTACTTATATAAAAAAAAAACGGTATATTTACGCATATTTATTATACAATGCTTCTGAAAAAATATTACTCATTTGTCTTGAATAATGCGTAAAATATAATTGATTACGCCTTTTTTTTTTTTTTTTTTTTTTTTAATCAAGCAAAAAAAAAAAATTTTTTGTACGTCGTTAA
>JAIPRL010002661.1:0-56325 GCA_025469235.1 Pemphigus obesinymphae | reverse complement strand
GAGCAAAGCCTACCGTATTTCCCTTTTCAAAATAATAGTATGCAATACATTTTTAAGAAATTAAAAGCTGGTTTAAAGTTAAAATTATCTTTTGTATAATCTGAATATTCATCCAAATATATTCTAAATTTATATATTGTATAATATAATATTTAACATAAATTAAAACTAAATAATTAGATATTGAATATAGAATTTTTATATTACGAGTATAATAATATTTTAAATATCAATATTAAATAAATAACTTTATTTTTAATAATAAAAAAATTTAATTTAATAAAAATATAGTTTTTACATACTATTTTAATATAAAACATAGTATAACATCAAACATATATATTAATTTCAACTTTATTATAACGAAAATATAAAATTCTAATAATAGGTACCTCGTACCTATATACTAGTATACTATATTCACTATTATTATTTGATGTAGGTACATGTTTTTTATTATTTTATGATAAGAATAATTTTTATTTTTTATTACAATTAACTTTTTTTTAATTAATCAAGTTAATATTTTGTTACATTTTAACTTTTAATAACATAACAAGTCAAAATTATTTTTGTAAAATTTTGATTTTTTTAGACTTTTAGATACGTTTAACTTAACTTATTAGAATTACATTTTCCGTTTAATGGTTATCTTTGATATTATAAATAATATATTATATTTTATGTATGTATACTTGTAATAAATGTCATACTACACATAATGTGCACACAAAATAGGACCTGGATTTAAAACTATACATTATATTCAGGATTGCTTTGAAAAGCAACTCAAATTTGATTTGTAGGTATCAGGGATAGGAAAAATCCTCCAACATGTATTACATACAATTTTACAGGTAGGTATATTTAATGGGTAAAAAAGTTAGGTTAGGTTAGGTTAGGTATGTAAAACAAAAATAGTATCAAGATTTATAATGAATTTTTTATGAATAAACAGAATTATTTAGGTTTTTATTTATATTGACATTATTTAGTACTTATCTAATAAATACGTTATTATATTAAAGACTCATTCAATTATATCCCATACCCTGGAGCACAATTGAATAAAATAAAGGATCATGTTTATTAATATTCACCCCAAAAAATCAAATTATAGTTAAGTTTTGAAATATTCATATACTTACTTTAGTAAAATAAATCTTCATAATTTTCAACTAAAAACATTTTTTAATTTTCGATTAATTTTAAATATTTAATTAATAATTGATCATAAAATAAAATAATTTAAAATAAATATGAGATTTTCGTTTAAGTGAAGGTAGTAACCTTCTCTACGTGGAAGGTAATAATATTCAATATAATTTAAAATAAGTATTGTACTTTAAAATGTTAAATTTTTATAGACAGTGGTATAGCCAGGATTTATAAAAGGGAGGGACCAGTTTTTATTAGGGAGTATTTTTTATGAGAAAAAAGTGGTCAATCGATCCCCAAATAACAAATTACTTAAATTTTTTATTAAATATTTCTTTAATTATAATAATATTCGAGCAATAATACAAATAATTTGATCCATCATCTCATCGGTCTTTATTATTATTTTTAATTATAAAGCATAAGATGCTTCTAAGCGAAGTTCGGAATTATATTGTTTTCCAATTTATAAAAATGTTCCATATTTTTGGTGGTTTTCTTTTATGCTTAAGAAAATTATTAAATGAAAAAGGACCTCTAAAAAAGTTACTAATAAGAAAACTTTTACTTGACTCTCTATAAAAGAAAAAGTGTATACATATATACAATATTTAAGCATAAATTATTTTTACAACTTTTTGGAATGTGGTCAAAAAATTTTGAAAGCTTCATCCTATTAATATTATATATAATTAATATTTAGTATTAATGTTTCTGGCTAAATTATAACAATTGGTGGTCATTTTGAGTGATTTTACTTTAGGTTTAAAAATGTTAGAGTAGCCCATATTTTTATGTTTTTGAGCAATATGCAGAAAATTGGTTTACGCATATTTTCTGATGTCCTATCATCGATTTAAATATAATATGTGTGAATTTAAAATCCTTTTTTCTAGGTTATATAGAAAAAAATGAGTTGCATCTGATCCAGCAGCCTTAAGGAAACTACTAGAAAAAATTAAAAAATTACATTGTTAAAGTACCTACCATTAAAAACAAATTTTATATCAAAAAGCTCTGCACCTGGAAATTTCTAATTGGCTTCTCTTCTCAAAATTTAATAGGTACATAAAAACAAAATAACACGTCCTATGATCTCTATGGCCTTCACCTTGGCTACGCTACTAATTAATGCTTTTTTTTTTCTGTAGGCCATCTATTCCTTATGTCCGTGTGACTTTCACATGTTATATTGTTCATTTTTAATACACGGCAGGTGGTTGTTATCCTTGAAATGTATAGGTATTATAAGTATATGAGTACACTATCTACTGATTTCTCTTTTTAGAAAGGTATCGTCATCACCGTATAACGGAAAAAACATACAGAATATTAATAGAAGTCAGTAGACATAACAATATATGTACCTAGTAGCCAGTGGGTATATAGGTACTTTTATACGTTTCATATTATAATATTATATAGTTTACATGTATATACACAACATATATGTATATTTTATTAGTAGAGCTTGAGAGTTATAGCACAATAAAACAAGTAAATACACAATTAAATAATCAGTAAAATGTTACAGAATAGGCAAAAAAAAAAAAAAGCACAGAAGAATCAAATGAAAATGCAACCTCAATAAAGTCGTTTACACATCCAAGTTACATTCACTAATATAATATTTTCTTTAGACATAAAATAAAAATCATGTAAAAAATTTAATTAAAATACTGTTACATAGTGTCTATATAATATATGATTAATATAAAATGAACACATTCGTATAATAGTCGTATAATCTCAACCACAAAACGGAGTAAACAAATATTATTCCCAATTACACAAATATACAAGTATGGGTCAGTTAACAAATTTTTTTAATTTGGAAAGTTGTGTAGGTTTAAAAAAATTAAGTTAAACGTTAATTTTGAAGAAAAATATGTCTTAACTGAGTTCAAAGTTAAAGAATATTATTACGGATATAAATATTAGTTGGCAGTGGCAGACCATGGGGTTTAACAAAGTAGTTGATTTTAAAATATTAAAATCTTTTTCTATTACCCAATCATCATAATTTACTACCTCTAATTCCTATTTTTAATTGCTCAAATTTACCCTAATTTATTGGTGATAAAATATATACATATTATGATGAGAAATACTTTTAGTATAAGGGGCAAGTTGTCACGCGATTTTGTTGTCACTATTTAATATGTAAAAATTTTGTAAGCAATTTGATAAAATTATATTAGTTGTTAACTTTTATTTTTATTCATAATGTTAATTTTTCGTACCAATTTTTTTTGTTTAAAATATTTAAACTAAATATTTAACATTCCAAAATAAAATGATTATTTTTATGTTGATTTTATTTTGATTTAACTGGGACTACTAACTCTAAGATATATGATAACCAACCCTAGATGTGATCACTTGTCACAAATCCCATAATATTTTAAAACATTAAAAAATTTAATTTTACTAAATATTATGGTTTAATATTTTTATATAAAATTCTTAAAATGTTATATTTAATAATATACTAAACATAATTAAAAAAATATATAGTATTTAAGAAAAAATTAAATTGTAAAAACTTTAACAACTATACCCAGTTATCTTATCTATGCTAAATGCTTATGTCCTATAAAAACAATTTTTAAAAGACTAATATTATAATTTTTAAACTTATTTTGCATCCTATAAACAATGAATAAAAATATAATATAGGGAGTTTTGAAAATATACAAATTTAAATATATACATTTATTATGTAATGGATTGCGCGATAGTATTTTTTAGCTCAAAGCCGAATATATTAGATCTTTTGATTATAATCGATTATTTGATAGATATATAAATATATAATCAAAGGATTCAATACAATCAGCTCAAAGCTAAAAAAAAAATCTTTTCTATCCTTATCTAGATCATGGACTAGAGTTCTTTGCTATTTTTGTAGGTCTATTTCAAAATATAAAATAATTCTAACAGTCGGTGCGACTATAAAATGAGTAAACGTATTTCCATTAAATTAATTTACAATAGAAATTGTTATTACCAAATTTTCAGAAATCATGGCACATTTCGGTACGCCAAAAACATTTATATCAGATGGTGCAAAATGTTTTACGTGTTTTGAATTTCAAACATTGTAAACATATAGGCATAAGACATTTAACAGACACTGCTTTATATCCAGAATAGAATAGTTTTGCTAAATTGGTTAAGATAATAAAGATTTAAAAAAAAAATGTGCAACGGTTTTATCCTATCTTCGTCGCAATTTGTTGAGTATTTTATTATGAAAGGGTTACGAGTATAGCTAAATAATACTTTATGGGTATTCATAGTAGTATATTTTTGATCTAATTCTTTAATGACAAATTATTGATGTGCGTCTTTAAGATACATTTTAGAAAAATATTTTATTTTTGGGAGAAGATATTTAGCTCCTTCTATTACTGGATTTATAGTTATTTTTAAATAACAAAATATTTAACAGTGCCTTTTGATTTTAATATTGAAACGATCGAAGATGATCATTCGCTATAATCATCTTGAATCAAAATATTTCTACTCACTAGACGATCGATTTTTATTTCAATTTTTCCTTTCAGTCCCTTTAGCACTCATTAAATTTGACCTAGGCATAAAGAATTATGTATTAATAATCATTATATATTTTTATTTTAGAATCTAAATCGTCATTATTTTCTAAATTAAACAATGAAAGATATTTAACATTGTGTATATCATTTTGATCGATAAGTGGAAGAATACAATTGGCGATCATTTTCCAATCGGTTTTATATTATTACCGACTTAATCAGAAAGAGAAATACAAATTTTTCTAACTATTTATGATTTAAATATTGACTATAAAATTTTTCTAAAATTACACTGAGAACCTGTGTCAATTTTAAAATTAACTTTTATTTTTGCTACAATTACATTTTCTGTAAAGGTTTTAGAAATTGGATCAATTATATAAAAAAATATGTTAGATTATAGTTTATTGTATCGTTATTATCATTGTTCGATAATATTTTGTTATTTTTCTTATGCTTCTTCTTAACTTTTTTGCATATAGTGGACAAATGAACTTTGGGACCGCATTCGTTAAATTATTATAGATGTAATCTTTAAATCTGCAGTGCAATTGAGCATGATTGAAACGACCATATACCCCACACTTCGGCTTGAATTGCTTAGACATGTTGAAACTCCGTTTTGTTTGATCATATACATTGGTTTTCTTGTGGTACTTTAGATCCTCATCTTTTTTATTTCGACTACTTTTGTCATTCATTGCAGCCTCTCTGGTAGTTACAATTTTTATTAAGACTGAATATGCAATTCCAGATTTTGATGCATCTTCTTCGAAAAATACCAACAATGAAAATGTCTCAAACTACTGTTCTTAGTTCAAAAAAAAAAAAAATCACATTTTGAAGCGTCATTTTTGACACGTTCCATTAACACATCGTTTTGTTATATCTTCGTCTTGCTTGATAGAAAAAGTGCCTTACCGTAAAATATAACATAACTGACTTGATATACTTATATAAACTTGCCATTAGTGTCTCCTATGGTACATCATTCGGATTGCTTGAATTACATAGACTAAAAAGTACTTTGTGAATTCTTCACTAATAGATGATAGCAATATCTCGTTGGAACATAATTTTCAATATAATTTACCAAGAAAAAACTGTTTAGTTTTGATTTGAAAATAAGGATATCCATACCTGTTCAAAAGTTTCTGGTGAACCAATAATTTTATTGGAGTTTGTTTCAGTGTTTTAAGTTTCAGAAATTTTGTATTAATGTGAACACGCAGCACTAAACATTAAATTATATTTGAATTGTAAAAACGATTTAATGAACAAAAAGAAAATATTCAATTAACAATTATTTTGTTACGGATTTGAGGAGTATTTTATTAGTATAAATAAAAATGAAAAACGTAAAAATAATATAGTAGTAATATAGTATTTTATTCTTAACGTCACAAATCATTATAATAATGCAAATATAAAATATACAGTAATTGCACGATGGCCGGTAGACAACCCCTACCACTTATGTTATTTGATAATAAATGTATATAATATTGAAACGCTGAATATGCAATACTATATACACTCCACTCTATTGAGTAGATAAAGTTAAATAGGAGTTTTGGAATAAAAAAAAATATATATATATTGTAGTGAATTAGATCTAGTTGGTACTTTTTGAAGACATTTTGCTACTTTTTCGAAGTTTCCTTAAATATATAGAAAAACCATCTTTAGTTTGATATATGAAATAAGTAGTATTTTATAAATGTATAAATGTAGGAGAAATAACAAATAAAATAATATAAATATAATAATAATAATAATAAATGAAAATCAAGTAAATAGTTGTTGTAGAAATTTTTTTTTTTCAATTGGCATTTTAAGGGACAGATGTATATTTTTTTGAAATAATATTAAATACTATTGAATCAATTTGCTATAAAAAAAAAACTTTTGCTTCCAAACCTCCTTTGCTTCAAATTTAGATTAAACTCCTTTAATCTAAATAAGTGTATAGACTATTGAGACAAAGTAAAACCAATACATAATTCGCTTCTTTTAGTCTATAAATTCAATATATTCACCACCATTATTCTATACAACGAGTCACGAAATTTTGAAAAATAATATTATACTGATATCCACTCAAAATTATTACAATGGTTTCTTATTACTTGGAAATTTAATATATTATATATTGCATATATAGATATATGCAGTCTTGTGAAAATTACTTTTAAAAAAGTATTAAAATACTAATACTAGTATTCGTATAAAAAAGTATTAAAAATACTTTTAAAATACTTCTACAAAACAGTATTTTTTTTTTAATATTACAAACCTACATATTATGTTATCATTTACCATAAATTTAATTAATTGGACCTCTAAAGTACTTATCTACTTCTTTATTAATATCAAAAATTATATTGAGTTTAAAATATTATGCTTCAATTCCTAATTTTTTTATTTCAATCCTTTTTCTCAGTAAAATTTTGAAAAATATTTTATATAAATTTAATTTCTAAGCGCAATTGTATATATTTTTTAATTGCTATAAGAATATTAGAAAGAAAAAAGTGGTTGCCATTTGAAAATCGAAAGTTGAGACTTGTAACTCATAAATTAAATGAAACAAATTTTTGAAAAGTTAATTTAAATATGTGTACTATAGTGTCTAACAATATGCAAAAATCAGAATTCAAAAATATTAATTAGGAGCCGAGAAAAATACAATGTTCCATCCTTGTTGAACACCTTGTATATTTAGAATTCATATTCGAATACTTTCAGAATATTTTTTTTGTTGCTAATTTTAGTCAGTTTTGGAATGGTTTTTAATTGGTAATTGATGTTTAATGGTTCAATATTTTACTAGTATCTATATAAAAACGGATATATATTTGTATGTATGTTCCATTATAGAACAACTTGATCAATTTCGACTAAACTTGGTACACATATAACTTACCTACCATCTGGAAATAAATATACTGAGGTAATACTAATAATGGGTTGGGAAGGGGTGACATGTAAAAATAATCAAAATTACGCATATATAAAAATTAATTTAAAATGTTAAAAAATTAAAATTAGGTATATATGTTTATATATATAAAAATATGGAGTGTAAAAATTATTTTTAAGAAATTATCTAGTGTCTATTAGTAAAATGATGGCTGAAAAACAAGTTTGAGTCATAAAGTTGTATCAGGATATTTAAGGAATTTTTTATAGGATAATAAGTTTAGACTAAGATATAGTTATCGAATTAATGGATAAATATCTTGTAATTATCTAGTTATTAAATATTTTAAAATACTTAAGTATTAGTAAATTTAAATAAAAATAAATAAATGCTTGAAATGCAAGCCTCGAGAAATTGGAAAGAAGCACAATATATCAGGTTAATTATTTTTTAGATTCAGCATAAAATTCTAAATACAATATTATTATACAAAAAATAAACTTTTCTTGTACTCTTAAAATATTATATGGAAGTTAAACGGTAAAGTAAAGTAATATTGTTATATAGTTATATAAAATGATAAGGTAATAAACATCTACCTACTAAATATTGTTTTTTTTTTTTAATTGTTCTACTTTGTATGCAGACCATATTCTGTAGGTACTAGGAAAGTCTATTCAGGTTCTTGTATCCTTTGTAGATTTAGTAAAATAATGTGTAATAATTGAACATACTAAAAGTGTAATGAGTGCTATAAAGTGCAATTGCCCCAGGCCCTTACTGTGTACAGCGTAGCTCGTAAGTATTATATAGAAATCAATTTTATTTGTCTATTCGCTATGACGTAGCAGTCGCCATGTCGATAATACAAGATAATAATATAATTGACTATACATAAAATAAAAATACACCCTCATGAGCGGTGTGTGGAAGGGATAATTACAACATACTACAATAGAGAATACACAGCTACCAATCTACGCTTCTTAAACAAAGTTGCACCCTGCACGAGAAAATTTACATTTTGTCATTTCGATGAATAAAAGTGACTTTACAGATCAAAAAAACGATCACACCTTGTAGAATAGTCGGATTTTGATTACTTTTTTTTTTTATATATAATGGAAAAATTTTCTACAGAGCGGATTGAACTTCAACTTTTAATTAAATTTAAACAACGCTAGAAAACATACATTTCATAAATACAAAACAAAAATGGAGTTATTCAAACATTTATTACAGCATTAGAAATTTTAATTTTGAAAATCGAAGTTCAGTCCAACCTGTAAAAATGTCCCTCTTTTATATATATATATATATATATAAATAATCGAAATATGGCAATTTTACGAGACTTGAGCGCTTTTCCTGTGAGACTTATTTTTGCCAATATAAACCGGCACTGGAACCCTTAAATTATTCTGTTAGCTATATTATTGAAACAATTCTTACATGTATTGCCGTAAAAATCTATTTAAATTGTATAGTCATGTTCTTATCCAGTAAAGTGACAACTTTTGATATTAATTTAATATACTATTATCCAGTGGCATTCTCAGGATTTGGCAATGAAAGGGGATATAAAAAATTAATTGCAAAATGAAACGTATGAAATACTTTCCCCCCTTATTACAATAGAATATAAAAGGGCTGGACAAGTTAACGATATTTTGTAACTCGTTAAGTTAAGTTATTTGAAAATAATATAAGTTAAGTTAAGTTAAAAGTTACTCGTATATTTTTTGTTTATATTTAAAGTTAAAAGTTAACTTTGAAAAAAAAGTAACTTAACTTAGTAAAAGTTAAAATTTCCTAATTGGGAAAAAAAATCGATATACCTATATATAGTAAAAAGGTAAAAACGGATAGTTATTCTTTACGCTCAAAAAAACTACTGGGGTTTTCTTCTGCTAAAAAAGTGTATTTAAATAAAAATAAAAATACAACACGCCATTTTGAAACCCATACATAAATCAGAAATCAGAAAATAATTTAAAAAAAAAAATGTCAAGATACCTACATTACTACATTACTAACCTACATTACTGTTTGATTTACATTAATGTAGTATAAAATAAGCAGTAGCCATCACTTTAATATATTTTCTATACTGGGTAGACATAAACACCAGTATCCAAGTAGTTAAAAAGACTGGGCTCAGCCCAATATGGAATAACTGTAAATAAAACCATTATTTTTTGTATTGTATTTTTTTGATAAAAATAAAACAAATTTCAATCTTTTAAAAAATGTCTTTAAAAGTTATAAATTTTTGTTTAACCTTTATACCACCTTTCATACAAATATTAAAAGACGTTACTAAAAAAATGTATGATGTAAAAATAACTATAAATTTAAAATAGTTATATTAAATTATATGGAAATAAGTACCTATAGTCTTAACAAAACTTACCATATATGAAATATTATTCACCCAACTGTGTAATATTTATCAGTTTCCCACCTCCGTGTTGCTAAAAATGATAAATAATAAAATAGTCATGGACTAAAATATTGTTGAAAGTTACCATATATTATTTAGGTACCATATAAATGAGATAAGCCTGTATATATGTGACTATATGTGTATATATTTAATATTAATTAAATTATAGAGACAAAATGTAATTGATTTTTTATTAGACATTTTTATTATATTTATATTAACAACAAAGACACTTCAACATTTTTGTTAGAAATTGAACCTATCTATCTGTGAAAATAAATAAATATTTGGTAACTTTTTATACTCGGTATATTAACTATTTTTAAAACATTATTATTATTTAATAGTTATTACTTTGAAAACATTGATAATACAAAATGAACAATGGTATACACGCGAGTAGGTACATAACTATATAGTCGCTGTAGGTACTTGTATTTTAGTGTATACAAGGTAGAGGAATTCTATAGGTATTAAAGTTATTTTTCATTTCAATTGCGTGAACGCCTGTGCGTGAGTGGTGCATCGATTCTTATAGATTACATACATACTATTGTAGGTACCTACTAAAATGTTGTATAGATACTAAAATGTAAAGTTCTCATTCAAAAATTAGCATTATATTCTTCGGTCAAAATTTAGCTTAATTTAGATACTTTTGTATAAGTTAACTTGAAGTTCACACGTTAAGTTTAATAAAAAAGTAACTTATTAAGTTAAAAGTTAATTTTAAAAAAAAGTAACGCGTTAAGTAATTTAATTAAAATTAACTTTACTTTTTAACTTAATTTTAACTTTTAACTCTTTAATGCCCAGCCTTGGAATATACATCAAATTATTACATTATATATAAATAATTTTTCAATATCATTAATAAATCTATAAAAATATTTTAAATTTCCTTGACTTTTGAGCAAAGATATCAAGATCTACTTTGGAATTAATATGTATTTTTCTAATGGATTCCGAAAAATATTAACGGTTTTTAATAAATTACGTTAAATTAAGAAACATAATTAGTCATTTAGGGCTATTATTAAAATATCCAGCTATAGTGTATTTTATATTATTTTATGCTATAGCAAAATAACAAATTACCACATTATATATAACATATATAATGTATATATATAACATTATAGTTACCTTTATATATTATTACATATTATATTTTTATATAATATTATTAATTATTATTATATTTGTTGCGTATACCTGCATTAATATATATACCTAATTATTAATTTTAATATATATAAATAAATTATCGCCGAACTTGCGAGGTTTCGTCGTTCCATCGACTGCTCGGCATTTTTACCCCGCCTAAGTCTAAAAAAATGTCTAAATTAGTAGTTATAAATTTAACGTAACCTATAACTTAACATACATTATATTATATTATATTGGTTATAAATAAATAATAACAATAATAAATACCTATATATTATGTATAATAATAAAAAATATATGTATTTGTTTATAATGTATATTACTTGTTAAGCAGTTTCCTCAAATTTTTTCAGTTTTACAAAATCATAATAAAACCATATTTTATAAAATCTTAGGAAATAGCTCCTCTATCACGTATATAGCGCCCCTAGCAAAATTTTTAACTAGTATAATCGTAATAATCAAAATATCTTAGGTGGGTGGGAGAAATTCCTTATCAATCCACCTAGTTTTTGATAACAAAAAATTTAATCCACCAACGGAAAATGTTATTATGTAATGACCATGATTATTGACCATATTTCATCTCTACTACCCGTGATAGAGGTTCCCAACAAGGGTGTCGCGAACTTGAATTGAGGTGCAATGAAATTATTTGAAATATGTAACAATCATACATATTTTTCACAATTTAAAAAGAATGATTTTGTGATAGATATAGCGTGTGTGTTTAATGTAATAAAATTAATATGTTTGGTTATACCAAGCTAAAGAATATCGAAATTATTTAATATAAATATAGGATATACTACTATAGGGTGACTCCTATTGTAGGATTTTTAGAAAATACTTTAGGGTACCTTTGGAACTTTTGACCCACAGTCTTAAAAATATTAGGTCTGGCAAATTATGTCTGATGTGTGCCTTTAATGGCTGCTGAAAATCTGACCAGACGTAATGCTGCGTACCAATACTAATTATTTCATCGTCATATTAAAAAAAAAATGTTCTATGATAAATAGACAATTGTATAATTTCCCTAATATTATCAATTTAAATATTTATTAGAAACTTACAGCCACTATATCACAGTACTCAGCATGATCTGAATTATTGCCTAATTTTTGCAACAATATAGGCACGATAGTTTGCATTGATATTTGCAATTATATTATAGAGTTTGCACTATAATGGTACTACCAGTTACCTGATGTTTTATTATATCACAATATATACGCATTATCATTATTTTAGACATGAAGATCGAATGTGATATGTACGACTGTGACAAGAAATTCAAAAGGTTTAACTTTTACTATGCCGCCATTTAAATGGAAGGTATCATTATGTTTTATCATATTGTCCTGCTATTGTTGGTAAATACCTGTATATTTTAATAAGAAAATAATATAAAACGATTAATCATTTTATGATTTATATTAAAAATGTTTTAATTATAAACAATTTTTATATTCGTAACTGATATCCATACACGTTTTTTTTCGGTGTATGGACATATTCGATACTTCAAAGTAATTTTATCTATGACTATATGAATTATTGGGAATTCAATGTACTTATAAAATCATTGTAAAATCAACATTGCACGTACTGCTTTATTTTATAACCCATGCAATATATACTGCGTTTCTTTAATATTTGTATGATATTTTCAACATTTTGGTTGATACTGCATTTGAAACTACTATTAAGTCTATTTATAATGGTTTATAACATTAGGAAAAAAATTGTTAACAAAATAGAAATATTAAATAATCAAATTATTTTTCAAAAATTCGTCTATACTGCCTTTCTCTTTAGTAGGACAGTATAAATATAGTATATTATTCGTATGCCTGAGGCTCAGGTATATAAACGTATACAATTACTGTGTAATACGTGTTGTTCTTGTTCTCAAGATTGGTTGTTTGTAACTTTCTAAAATTAACGACAAGCGGTATTTATCAAAATAACCTTGAGATGAGTTCACGAGTCGGTTACAGATTTTACTTCTCAGAGAGTATCGTAATTATCTTGATGTATAGTAGGTATGTACTACATATATAATTTTATAGTTGGTAAAAAAAAAAGAAATATAATATATATATTTATTGTTGATTCCGTTGGTCTTTATTCTCTGCCACATAATAAAAAGGTAGATATTAGAAAGATAATAATACATTAAAACAGCAATCAATTCAAACGTTAATTATTTGTCTCGCTAGATGAAAACAAATCAATTTTCATCATATTTTTCAAATACGTATAATTTTATATCACAAAAAAAAAAGTTTAAATACCTACATAGTATCCAAAAACAGAAAATGATTATAATTATTGAACATTGGATATTACTATAATTTAATGAAAAAGATACAATAATAAATACAAACCACTATATGAATCGATGGGAATAAATTTACCGTTTACAATATTAAATAAATTATATTTAATAAACATTATATTTATAGCTAAAGGGGAACGGAATATAGGTAATAAAAATGCATTATGATTTATACTATAAATATTCTAGCTCTAAATGTAAGCATAATTTTAGAAATCGTTGAAAATAAAGTTTGATTCACACATCAAACTATTCAAGAATTTTAAAATAATTTTTTTATTTTACAATTTTTCTTATTTTACATTTTGAGCGAAGCAAGTAATGTATTGGTTTTATATTGATGTTATTTTATGTCCGTATACACTTTTATAATAAAAGAGCCAAGCACAACTTATATAAAAGAAAACTATCTTTTATAATTGAAATATTTTAAAAATGAACAAAAACATTAAATATATCAAATGAAGGGTTCTGTGGAATAACCATGTATTTACTAACTTAACTTAACTAAGTTTTAATTAAAAATAACTTCATATTTAAAAGTTAATAAAATCAAAAATAAGTTAAGTTAAAAGTTAAAGGTAACTTGACATTTAAGTTATTAACTCGTTAATGGCCAGCATTGGTATATAGACGAAAATCAATTACTCTCCATTTATGTCGTATTTGAAAATATGTGTATATAAAACGTAATATCTACTACTACTATATTGTACATTTTTCAAATATAAATATGAATAATATTATAGGTCTATGGATTTATTTCGATTACATTTGTCATGTGTTTATTGTTATTGTATATGAATTATTATTCATGTTATTATTGTGAAAACCAGTTTTATACAGATATTATTATTTTAATACAAGTTTAAATAAAAAAAGGTATAATATTATAATATTAAAGTCATAATAATCGTATAATATGAAGCGGTAACTGTGGGACGGACAAGTGGTACGATACGAGGAGAGGGTCACACACACTGAAGAACATTTACACACTCACACGATCACATGGCCCGCACGCATGCATATAAAAATGACAAAATATTGCCTACATTAAACTCCTTACAAACGATCTGTATTCAACGGCCTTAATACAAAAACATTGTAATAAGATAATAATTATAGGCCAATATTTGATGTGAAACTTTCTTGAGATTCAATTCTTTAATTAATAATTTAATATAACAGTAAATAAGTCATTACTTACCAGACAAATAGTATTTGGACTGTTGGTTCCAATTTCTGCGATATTTTGTAATCTATCATATATTTATACCCAAAACTTTCCTTGAACTTCGAGCAAAATTCTTCCACCATTTTATAAGTTTTTCATTTTCTATTTATGTTTTGATTTTACTGGTATAAAATATACATTTTAGAAATTAATGATGTAATAATTAAATTATATTTATATTATATCAATATCCACATTCAATGTCTAATAAATATTAAATGTCCATTCCACAAATGGTGCATAATATCCATTTAGTAAATCTAACTTTTAAGAAAAAATATGGTCAAATTTACGTTAAGGTTCATTTATTATTTATAAATTAACAGTTTAATACATAGGTAGTAGGTACCTAATGAAATTTTAAGAAGTAAAAAAATATAATCACATTTTCATAAACTTTTCAAAAATTGTAAAACAATAAATGACTGTAGGTAAAATTTAATTTACTACAAAAATGTTTCTATTTAATAAACATTTATTATATTCATAATTCATATTTCTTAAACTAATTTACCCTCTACTTTTATAAACAAAAAAAAAATTTTTTTGTGAATTTTTATTTTATTTATAAACATTATCCACAAATTAGTACGTATCTACTTGATTTATAAATATTTCTAAAAAACCATTTAAAATAGATATTTTAATTAATATATTTTTTAAATTCTTATTTTAAATTCATAAAACTAATTAAAAATACTTTTAAATATTGAATAAAACGAAAGTTTTTGCCTTTTTCAAAGAGACCTGTTATAACATCTTCTTCTTCTTCTCCTTCTCCTTCGTCTTCTTTCCCAACTATTTGGGGTCGGCCACCCTGGTTCTACACTTCCACTTAACTCTATCTCCCTCATCTTCTTTACTTACTCCCATCTTCCTCATATCACCCGGCATCACATCCCCCCATCTCATTTTCGGTCTTCCTCTCCCCCTCTTCTCAACAACATGCATTTCTCTTACAAATTTTACCGCCTCAGTCTCTTCCCTCCTTAATACATGCCCGAGACATCTTAATCTATTCTCTCTCATTTTGTCTACTTGAGACCTGTTATAACATGATAGATAAATTAATAGGAAAAAATGAAAAACTTTAATGTAAAAGTATAATGTATAAAATAGTATAAAGCATAACTAAAATACCATTAATTAGAATATTTTTCAAGAGTGAAATAAAATTAATACATATTACGATAAGGTTTACAAATTGATTCAACACATTATTACATAAAAATAATTTATATTTTAAATATTATATAAATATAAAATAGAATACTTTTAATTTTAATTTGAGTCCAAATATTATTTAAAAAGTTATCCAATTATTTAAAATATTGAAGGGATCATAATTTTTTTTTCATAAATCATTTTTATTTTTATGACATAAAATTACACCTACCAAATTATGTACTTACCTGCTTTTTATCCCATTGGGGAAAGAATTAAATAGGTATCTAATATATCAGTATATTATTGAAATATATAGTAGAGGTAGGTACATATTGATAAAATACAAGATATTTAAATACCTACTTTTAATTGAAGTATATAATTTTTTAAAACATATTTAATATTCATGCATACCTTATATTTATTTAATTTCTTAGCTGAGTAATAAATATAATATATAAACAAATATATTTTTTATGAGCGTTATGGATAAAGACACAGAACTGAGAACATAATAATGACATTCGTGTAGGCCGAAGACTTTACTGGGTCTTCCAACGAATCAAAGTAGTTGCAATTATAGGCAGGTGCATGCGGGATCTTTCTTTTGGAGCATATCTTATAAAATTCTTCACGAGAAAAAGAATCTTCTTTGACATCAATTTCAACAATTTTCAACGTTTAACCTTGCAACATATTTATGATCATAGCAAATACTTTAAGTGGAAATTGTACTCACTTGAATTGCAATGGATAATCTGATGGTATTATGGGTATGCGAGGAATAAAAAGAGATTTTGCAGATCCAGTAATAATTTTAGGTTCTATCGGATTTTTCCGAAGAGCAATTATGTAAGTATGCTTGTATGAGCAAATATGCTGCTGCCTTCTTAGCGCGTGTGTGACTGGTAGTGTTTGCTCAAATCTGCAGTAGTAATACTGTAATACTTCCCATTATTAAATTTGAATTTCTCAAATCTTTAGAAGGTTGTTCTTTTAAGAAAAGCTTCCAATCTTTTCTTATATGACATTAAGCTTTCATCCCAAACAATAAGCTTACATTCTTCAAAACGTTCGCTATATTTGATTGTTTATTAATGTTACCTGTAGGAGTTATAAAAATATAAAATATACTATGTACTACTATTAATATCATTCTAAATTATATTACCCAGGTAACTCTAATAGCAATATTATTATTGGTTTTTCGCGTATACAATTTAAACGTAAAATTTTGTTTTTTTGCCATTTCAATCCCTTAAAACAAAAATTTAAAAATAATTTCTTGTCCTACACCTAGTCTATGATACAAATATACCATGAAAATTTCAAGTTGGTAGCTAACATAGTATAGGCTGTGCGTTGATTATGAATCAGTCAGTCAGCAGGACTTGTTATTTTATATAATATATATATAGATCACCCTCATAATATTTATAGCACTATTTTAATTTAATATTAAGAAAAATTGGCATGTAACCTAATAAGTACTTAGAAAGCTACCAAATATTTAATATTTAAAAAATTAAATATTGGAAAAGTTTATTGTTGAATAATTTAGAAAAATGTTTTGAAATTTGAATCTTAAGTATTAAATAAAAATACAAAATTAGACTTTTTTAAAGTTAATAGGTTAAAATTTTGTTTGAGGTTATCTTTAACATAACCAGTTAAATTAATTTTTGTATGACTTTTAAATTTAATTAAAAGCATTTAGGCAAATTACCTAGGTATCTATATTTTCATTAGGTACACTATAGCATGATAATTATAGCACTATTAAAATCAATATGTTCATTAACGAACTTAAATTATTATAGTTATAACTATGACAGACTTAAATTAATTAAATAGCATGGGAATTCATTTGAAAATTTGTGTTTTTCAAGTATAAGAGTACATGTGCCAAACAAAACGAACCCAAGGTAACAAACCATATAAAAATAGTAAAAATGTAGGTTAATAATATTTATGTGTGTATCTATTTGTATTATATAAATATACATATAAATTGGTGTATACTTTTATGTATTATTTCATTTGTATATAAGATACATCGTGGGAGAGTGGAATCGCTGAGTGCGTAATATCAACTAGTGCAGCATATGTAGTGCATATGTACTGCATATGTAGAATCAGTATGAATAAATTCCACGTAGTGGCATATTAAGTAAACGTGGATTTTATATAAGGGTCTCCAGAATTTAAACATACAAGATTTTTCTCTTCACGCTTCACAGATTATTTTATACTTGATTTTGTTTTTTTTTTTTTTTATACTTGTGAATAAATACATGAACAACCGTTATCATGTGCATATTTATTTAAAAATAATCGATAATTTAAAAAAAAAATTTGTTTTATTTCCATATTTTGTCCATTGACCGGGTATATTTATGATATCCAAATAATGTCACGCTACAAAATTTAGACCAGGTTAGCTTTATTATTATTATAAATAAAAATATACTAAAATATATTATGATTTATAAAAATACATTTGGGAATTTGTGACTTATACTATATATTATTATATATATATATATTATGCATACATACATACATATATACATACATACATAAATATATATTTATACAAAGTCGTGAAAAGAAAATCTTGGTTGAGGGGTAGTGACCTACGGGCTCCTATTTTGCCCCATATTTTACATACATGTTAGATATTTTGTTATATAATTAAAAATTAAATTATAACATTATTTAATATCATATTTTCATTTATTTGCAAAAATGTAAAATGTCTTGTACATTATAATATTTATTATTTAAAAATGTGCTTTTTCAGCTTTAATTGAAGCGAATGCTTAATAAGTTCTTCGAAACGTAATTTCCTGGCCAATTCCAATTACCACTGGCAACAGAAAATGAGAGGGCCCAGAATATCATACCCAATGAAAATATTCAACTCTTACTCAAAATATTCGACCCATTACTGGAATTATTAAAACCTGTTACACTGTCCCGCGTATTAATGTACCTATATATATATAGGTACACATATATTATTTGAAACACTCAGCATACAAACATAGTGTAAGGTAACAGGCTTTTTTTTGTTAAGAAATCCAAATAATATAATTTTGCACTAGGATTGCATATTATATCATTTCAGAGGTCCGGTTAATTTTGAAAATTATCTTTCATGAATTTTTTGAAATAATACGCCAAGCGTCAAATCCAAATGATCATCTTTCCTACCCCATATTATTGCCGTTATATTATATGGTTTCAGTCCATTCATTAATTAAACCTCCAACCAGTGGTATTCTTATAATATCTGAAGATATAATTAAATTATCCTTTCTTAGAGTTATGCACATTGTACATATATAATAATACTATCTACCAGTTTTGCTAACCAATACGAAATAAATTTTTCAGATAGTACTATTATTATTACAATTAGTGATTTATAGAATGCTATTAAAGCAGTTAGTTCTACTGCTAGAATTGATAAAAAAGAAAAATTAAATAAAAAAAATTAATAATATTGTTGATGAAGGATGCTGGGATGAAGATGATACATTTTAAGAGCATAACTATAATGATTCCACCAGTTATTGATTATGTGGTCTATTATTTATAAGGGAAGGTAGAAGAAGTATTTATTTTAATTTTATATTTTATATAATTAAAATATGTATATATACTAGGTAGTTAAATTTTATATTCAACCAACAGATAAATAGCAAAAGGTTTGGTAACAAAAACCAAATGTTATGAGTGAAAAAATAGTTTAAAATATAACACAACCACATAGTATGAAACCTCAGCACATATGGTTATTGCACAAAGTAAAAGATATCTAATGCATCCAGATAACAATCCTTTTATTATATTAAAGTCATTGGAATGGTCATTCACTAAGTTTGTTGATTCACTAAATGATTTTGAAGTGACTTGTGAAGATTTCTTCGAAAATAATATTTGTATTATATTTTCTTGGTCTGAGTATCGAACAATAATGCTTACCGATATTTGTTTTATTTATTTAATAATACGATTACATCAGTACAGTTATATATATATAAAAATATTAAATAAAACAAAGAAAAAATTATCAAAATTTATAAATGTATAATTGTGTGTGCTACTAATTAAGCAATAATATTAATTGTATTTTTCTATTTATTGAATTTTGTTTTTATAATTAACTGTATATTATCATTACATTCTAATATTACAACTTACAAAATTATTTTCTACCGGTCCGGGACTTCTCATATGTTATTAAATGTTCTGCAGTGATTCAAAAAATGTTCCCTCCTTTCCTTTGTCGTGCTCTGGTTCTTTATCGTTTACTATTACTGGATCATTCATGTACCTATAATAATAATCCCTGAACGTGGTTTGCTTGGTTAAACGTATGTAAAAAAACTAGTGATGATCAGAAGTTTAAATTCAGTTGCCGAAATTAAGTTATCTTAATATATATGAAATCATCTTCCTTCTGTTGTATTTTTGTCAATTTTAATTTCATATTTATGTGACCCATGAAATATTCTTTATTTATAATAAATCACCAGGATATTTAAATAATTGTAAAAAAAAAAATTTAATTAAATTAATGTCGACGTTAACATAACACGATACTCGAATTCAAATAATGGGTAACGTGCATTGGGTCTACTATAAAACTAGATTATTTCTGATAACTTCAATTGTGTCCTTCATAATAATAAACTAATATAGTCATGGGTTTTGAGTTTCTTATTTTAGAGATGACATTATGATACACATATAATGTACCGCATTCAAACCATTATTGCTGCAATCGTTAAAACGGGAAAATAGTTTTAGATTCATATACCTGCCGGTTATCACATCCAGTATAAATGAATATTTATCATTATACATTATAAAAAATACGAAATATTAAAATTGGTAAAATAATTGAAGTTCGAAAAAAGTTTAATTAAGTTCGACTTTTTCCTACTTGAGGTACGTCTTTTGAACCCGATTTCTAAATTTTTTTGATTTTTCGATCCTCAATCTGTTCAACCCACCTCTAGTTTAGCGGAAGATTAGTTTATGTATTTTCCGATATCCGATTGTTATATTAAATGCATGTATACATTTATTAGCCTCATTTTTAGTTTATTTAAGAAAGATATTTTCAGTTTTTTTAAATTATCAAGCCTTATAATTGAAATTATTTTACCTCCTTTCCTTAATTTCTTTCTGTGTTCCTCCTCACAGCACCAGAAATCACCAGCTATTCGCCGTGCCAATTCAGAAAACTGCTTACGTTCACAATCAGCTCATTCATAGAATGTTACGTCAAGTTAACCTTTTAGATTATTTCTGTTACCTAACATTATTTGGTTCTAAGTCTTCTTTTTCATTATAAATATGTATTTTTATGTGTAAATAACTTTTTTATCATATTTAATTTATTTTGTAATCTTTATATATTATATATGTATACTATGTAATTTTTATAATTGCCGATTGGCGTTAATTACAATAAATAAAATAATAACAAAAATTATACCATAATATAGTAGGTAGAGAGTAATTATTATGTAATTATACTAATTATAGTTATATAATTAAATAGAACATTTAAGAAAACCCAAGTAGGTTTAATCAAACTAATAGATAGAAGTTTAAATATAGGTATGTGTATATAATAAATTAAAATTTTTATATCGAATATCAAAAATAACCAGTGATAGGTATTTCATATAAATGAATAATAAATAAATAATTGATTAAATTACTTTATAGAGTAGATAATTATATTCAATTGTGACTTTTACTAGGACCTTCCAAAGTAAATTGGTAATTATTATTTTTATTATTATTATTATATATTTTCAATTATTTTATGTAAGCTTAATCATTATTCTGCAGTAACTATTTTACCAATAACAATATAGTAAAATAATATATATATTCAAATACATTTAAAAAATAAATCTTATATAATGTATATAGAGTCCCTTAAAATTATTTAAATATATATATTATATACCTATAGATGCGTCAACACGCCTAGGTTTTAGGTATTCTATATAGGCAAATATATGCATATTTTTATTAGTATTTTTTACAAGTGGTAACATTTCAATATAATTTATTATTTCTGTATTTAATTTATTTGTAAAATTTAATTGAAATTTTAACTTTTAATATTTCATTTTTATAATTTAAAAGTATTTATTTAGATAGTATAAAATAATAATTAAAAACATTATTTAGCGTACATACATACTACATAGTCGTTCCTTACTAAATGTATTTGTACACGTTTTGTAAGTTGTTCAAAAATCAATTTTTTGAATACTTTTAAATAACTATAACTATAAATATTTAAAAAAAAAAATTAATTACAAACAGCTATATTTAAGACACTTATTATTATTATTATTGGTATCTATTTTTTGCTTTTATTTCTAAAGGTACGGTTTGTTTAGACTCTAAACTTTAGAGCGACCGCGACCAAAACTGAAAATTAATCACAGTCGCAGTTACGATCGCAAGTCGCCTAGATCTTTCTTCTAGAACGACAACAACTGCTCAGTGAATCAAGAATTCGGCCACAGTGGGGATAACAATAATATTGTTGTTTAATTTTTAAATATTTTGATTTTTATCCAAAAATTTTACAATGACGAATATATAAAATAATTTATGTACAATTTCGGCCAATATTTCGTTTTCTTCTCTCGTGCATTTATTCATGGTGGAGTACACAGACAAGAATATTTTATAGTGTAGTACCTACTAATATTTTTAAATTTGAATATTGAAGTGTTTACTGTTTGATATGAATAATCGTACCATTTTGGTGTTGGTCGCACAGTGTAAACTATGATAAACCAAATAATCTATTTTTAACCTGAATAGCTTTTGCGATTTGACTGTTCTTGTACTAGCCAATATTTATGTTGCTCTGACCGATCAAAAATCACGATTGCAGTCACTGTATCTAAAACAGGTATATTTAATTTCATTGATGGAGTAAAATCGTGATTGCGGTCACAAAACGTAGATGCAGTCGTAGTCGCGGTCATTCTAGCCAAACCATACGGTAATTAATAATGAGAAATGCTAATATGACTGTTTTTTATTAAACATTTTTTTTGTGCTTTGTTTTATTTATTGTTATTCATTTTATCAACATGATAAAACTTACTTACAAGATTAGACAAATATAATATTAGGCGTGTTTTCGCGATGAACCTGGTTATGTTATTAAGTCTTATCTACAACCAAACATAATAACCATTCCATTTGATCGGTTATAAATTATTATCATTATATTCAAAACTGATTATTTATAAAATTCATTAACCATATTTTACATTTGGTTAATGATAAAAACACGCCTATAATATAATAATTTATAATCTCATACGGTTCTTAAATAAACCAATTAAAACAGCATATTTTTATCTAGTGGGTTTAGTAATACGCATACGGCACAGTTAGCCCAGAGTGTACACATCGGAAAATATTTTTACGTCCTAATTTAAAAATATTGACCCGTATCATAAAATTAAGTGGCTCCTACATGATCAATATGATAATATTGATATGGATTGTTGATGGAGATTGATAAAAAATTTCATAGACGCGTACCCATTGAAGGGCACGATTGATAGAACATGTTGAATGTCTAGAAGTGTTTATTGTCAATCAATATTTTCATAATTTTTGTAATTTACCAGGCAGACAGCATAGCAGAAGTATCGTTACCATATTAGGTTAAGTTATAAATACAAAAATAACACAACATCAGCACTTTAGAATGAAGGACTAAATGAGTATAGATAGTTTTGTTGAACGAGCAGATTAAACTACATTAACGTGCGTGTCAATCTAAATTGTCAATAATATTGACATAATTATTGATCGTATTGGGATCACTTTATATATTTCTGTAGTATATTATATTATATAATATAATACGCTTATTGTGCATTACATATTAACTTATTATTGTATACGTTTGTTATCATATGCTAAATCAACTATTTATTCCTCTGTCCAAGTTCTATGATACAGGTGTTCTTTTAAACTATATTTTCTTTTTTAATGTTCTTAAATCACGTGTTTTTATTTTATTTTACACCTATTCGTTGAAAATTTACGATTCCATGATATCTTACACCATAACGGTGTTTTAAGAGCTATTTCTCTAGTAGATCTTTTGACCTATAACCACACACCATAAATTTAAATTACTGTGCGGTCGATACAATGGCAGCGAATGAATAACAATCGGAATTTAATCAGTTAATAAATATTTCTTTATTTTGTGGTCGTTGCTTGTTTCGGTGCCAACTGATCTTACCAATGCTACCGCTTCCGTTTATCTTAGTACATAACGCCAGTGGTGGATTTAGCGATGGCAGTTTTATTACCTCGCTCAGCACTCTTCTTTAGCGAATTCATTGTCACACGCACTTTCATCATCTCTATGGTTTTTGCACCGCTTCCGTTGAAGTGGACTCTGCTGAGTTTTCTTTTGGTACTTATCGTATTCAATGTCATTTTTATTGTTCTCCTCGTCCTTCTGTTCATGTGGCTTTTGATCCATCGACATGTCCAACTGTCGGCGCAGGTGCGGTTTCCGTTCTTTTTTCATTTTACGACCATACTCTATGACCAGTTGTGCTACTCGCTTTCTGTTACAACATAATAAAAACAAACATTTAAATCTAGTCGAAACTACAAAATGATGATAGTGTAAAGCGATATGATTCCTCATTGAGAAAGAGCTATTATATAATATTATAAATTCAATGCCATTTGTAGAAGTCTAATACTTAAATTGCCCGAATGGAGGGCCAGGGTAATGTCACACTGGCTCTGCCATAAGGAAATCAATATTTAAGGGATTAGTTACAAAAAAAGTTATTGTTGTTAGAAATGATTACAAATTATGTTAAAAAATTTTGAATAATTTTTTTTTCGAAATCAAAAATGGCAGGGCCCTTAATATTTAAGGATAAAGGTGATGTATAAGAATGAAAAAATTATTGAGAGATAAAACAACAGTATAAAGATTTAATTATTTTAAATAGTTTTACTTTAAAATATACATTTGGATGTTATTTTTGTTATTACTAGATTTCACTACGAGCCGTAACAAAAATCCCGATTTACATAGTTCCTGAATTCTATATTTCCTAAAAATAATTTTCCCGAAAATATAAATTCCTATTGAAAATTATTTAAATATTTAGTAAAAATTCTTGAAAAATAACGATCCTTTAACTTTACTATCTTAATTACACAATTTAAGATTTCGACGCTTTATTAAATATTTTACAATATTTATACAAAATAAATAAAAAGCATTATAATGAAGTTTTAGATTATAATAAACAATATTACATAACACTCTGATGTCAAATATTTGGCCAGAACATCGTCAGGTTTTTACAATTTTATATCTACATTTTTATCTTACATAATAAATATTCCAAAATTGACTAATGATAAAAAAACGAATTAATTTGTCTGTTAAATGTTGATCACTTAATGTGGTAACTATTATAATAAAAATATGTAATAAATCTTTATAATAGAGAAATAAAAGTTAAAATATTTACGTAATATATCGTGTGTTTATCAAGTGCTATACGTGATGTTTAATGTATTAATTTATAATTCCTTATGTTTCTTCAAAAATTCTAAATTATATTGGACATTATATAGGTGTTAAAATGTAGCATTATCGAAATCTTTTTGAAAAATATATTTTTTTTTGTATATTTTAACATTCAAAAAGTCATTTTTTCCTTTTCATTAGATATTTTCTAAGTTATTTTGGGCGTGAAAATCTTAGTTTTATTCAGGACCGTTTGGCAGAAATGTTTTAAGGGAAAGAGGGCTATTTACCGACTTCTCTAAAAACTTTATAAATAAGGAAAAAAAATAAAGGCTATAGCCTTTTTCACTAGTTTGCTGAATACTATACAAGTCTTAAATAACCTATGAATTTGCCATTGGACCTATAGCCTATAGAGCAGAGGTCACCGACTAATTTCCATGAAGGCAAGTTTTGAAAGTCACCAATCTTTCCGCGGTACAAAGCATCGTAATAATGTTCTACCAAAAATTCATAAATCGGCTTGAAAATGGTAAATAAGCAAAATACAAAAAAAAGTAATTTATCTATTTTTTACCAAAATTATCGATAAATTATCAAAAAACGGGAAATCAAGTAAAAAATGACGTATCATAATATAAGTAATATAATGAAAAAAAATGTAGGCTAATGTAACTCGACTGTAGCGAGATTGTGATATGAAACCAGTCCATGCCGCCAAAAAGTACATGAAAATATAAAAAGCAATATTAGAATTTATTTACGCAACCAAGACCCAAGGGTTCGTATAAAATATTCCACGGCCCATCAGTTAGCGACCCCTGCAATAGAACATCTGTAATTATGAACTATTAGCAATTTTTACAAAATCTTTTTACGATATTTCAATTCTACGATTTAATTTTACTTCCTGAGATATATGATGTCCTTGAGAAACCCCGATATGCACCATTTAGTTAGAATATTTGATTTTGTGCTACAATACATACTTGACGTCTTGAACGCAGCACGGGCTTGGCTCGACTTTGTTCATTTCCTTGCCATCCAACGGGTGTCCGTCTACAATCTTCTCGTTGGTAATTCGATCGCAAACTGAAGTATTATCCTCATCTACGACAATTTCGTTGATCTTGGGGCTTTTATTTACGGTCACGTTAGTGATGATAAACTTTTGTTCAAATTCGGTCGATTTCTGTTCGTCTACTTCTAATTTGCTTGGGTCCGGCTCGACCTTTTCCTTGTTATCCGACACGCGACTACCTGAAATCTCCTTGTTAGTAATTCGATCTTGAACTAAAGCATTATCATCGTCTATGACACGTCCATTGATCTTGGGGCTCTCGCCTACGCCCACATTGGTGACGATCGAGTCTTGTTTAGATTCTGTCGATTTATGTTTGTTCACTTGCAATTTACTCGGATCTGGCTCGACTTTGTCCTTGTCATATGACACGTCATCGTGTAAAATTTCCTCATTAGCAATTCGATTACGAACGAAAGCATTCTCCTCGTCTATGACACTTCTGTCAGTCGTCGAGCTCTCGCCAACGCCCACCTTGAAGGCGATCAATTTTTGTTCTTCTCTGTTTGCTTTCTGTTCAGCCACTTCCAATTTACTCTGAATCTCTACCGGATGGTTCGTTATAGAGAACAACTGTTTTTTCGAATTATACAAATCGCTCATAATAAGCGTGGACCAATCGTGTTCTACTCCGGCCAGTATGTCCAACAATTCCACCAGATCGCTTTCCGCCTTCATCTTTTCACTTTTAGCAACGGCAAGTTTACGTTCTACATCATCAGATCTCTCTGCGTAGGCGCAAAAGAATTAAAATAAATATGAATTAGTTCATTTCATAATTCGATGTTCTTAAGTACGAAAGTTGCTTATTACATATTAAGTTCATTTTGGGTTTTTTCTATATATATAAAAATTACATCTTATGAGAAGTTGGGTTAGATGAAAAAAATAATTAGGGAAGTATGTTAGTAGGTAGGTATTAATAGTAGGTATTCACAAACTATTAATATCCATAAAATCGAAAAAATATCAATTAAAAAAATTAGTTAGGTAAAAAATAAAATTTGATTATTAAAACAACAATTATTTTATTAGAACACAGAACATATTAGAAGCGCCAATTCAAATGATCAGATGAAATTTATGTACCAACATTTTAATACTTAGGGCTGTGTTGCATAAATATTTATTATAGACAATTTATAGACCGTTAACGCTCTAACGGCTAGGTAAATAAAATATAGTGTTGTTTAAACACCATACAGTGTTAAAGGATTGGCAAATTATTGGTTTCAGATGTTATTTTCGTTCGGTAAGTGTACAGATAGGTTAAAACATTGATAAGGGATAACATTTTAAATTAATATCAATGTAATTATTATGTAGAATGTTCGAGTATTACGTGAGCAAATTTTTGGCTTTTTAGAGCCCCCTCCCCATTGTTAGCATATTTCAAGACTCTCTACTTTATTAAGTCAGCATATGTCCGATAACCACCCTTTATTTAATAAAAAAAAAAAATAATATAATAACATTAAATAAAGTTCAGGATTAGAAAAAGGCAAATTATTTTTGAGCCTAGTTATTTTATATTATAAAAAAAAAAAACAAATTTATTTAAAAATAATGTATAATAAAATATATTACATAATTATGTTATTCAGAAGACCAGTTATGCTCCATTCACTTTTCCATATTATGAATCAATTTAGTTAAAACCATATATCCAAGGACTCTTTCTGTAAGTTTTCCTGTGTCCACCTCAGCTTCATTCGGCTATTCTGCATCTTCAACATTTTCTACATATCATATGACGCAAAATATTTCGTTAGCTCATCTCGCCACACCTCACCGGACCTTTATTTATTTTTGCACATTGATCACCTTAATGGTAGATAAAATTATATGGGTCTTGCAGAAAACCTTTAGCGTTAATATCTATGTTGAGTGCAAGCCGTCATTATAAGATAAGTCAATATAATCACTATTTTCGCTCACTAAGTTATTTGGAGTCTGAAGAATCTAGAATAATGTCCTCCAAGGTGGTGAACAGCAATCTACATCATTGCATTTAGTTATTTGCAGTAAATACTGGTTCATGCTTACACGATTAGCGTATCAATTTGCATCTGGACATTGTGGGAATTCTGGTACACCCGGTGGGACATGAACTAGATGCCTATCAATGTTAAGAGACGTCCATACTTCGGCCAATATTTTGAATTATTTACTCATTTTGAAGTTTTTTTTACATATTTTGATATTTTATATTTATATACATGTTTTAATATATTTATTACTGCTGATGTCAGTACGGGTCCAACCCCCCCCCCCGCATTTCTCTTGTCAGAAAATTTAAGTACACGATAGACACCTCTCCCCCTAGGTACTTAATAAAAAATGTAATATTTGAAAGTCACCTAAAAACATAAAACGAATAAAATCCATCTTCCTGGCAACCAAATCAACAATCGTAACTATGTAGGTATTAGTAGCTACTGACAGATAGTTAGACGAATATAACGGGGATAGTAAAGTGCCTAAATTTAAGTTTAGAAACCTTAGAATTATTGAAACTACTGATTATAAATTTTACCGCCTATTCAAACTTACAATTTTCATATTTATATTGAATGTGGTATAAAATATTTTTTTATTAAGGGTTTACTTTAAAATATAAAATGATTTTATGCAACAGCTTTAAAGTTTACAGATTCTATAAAATTTACCTAAATATAAGCTACAGATCTAGTAATAAATTTGCAGATTGATTTCTATACAACACAGTCTAAGTTATATTCAAAATCTTCACGTACATCCATAGAAACAATTTGTTATGTTATTTATTTACATTCCCCAAGGTCCGTTGGTCTACCAAAGTGTGACATCACAACAGAAAAATAATCGTTATCATATAAATTTGTTTAATTTTTTTAGCAACTCAATACCATATAATCATCAAAAATTAGCCAAATGGCAGCTCACTATATATTTCAATGTCACAGGACGTACGCGTGATATAAGTGATATTAAATATTATAAACTCCCGATATAATTTATTATTTAACAAAATATAGTACCTATCAAATACATATTCGACAAGTGTAAAACGAGTTAACATTTTTTATTTACTATTCAAAAAAATATTCTATTTGTGTAAATTTTAAGTTTAGTATAGAAACTTATATATTTAGCTGTATTTTTGGAGAGGTACACTTTTTATAGTGAATAATATAATTCCTACAGATGTTATCAACTAATAAATTGAAAACTAAGTTAATGTTCCTTTTTTCTGCCATGCTAATTATCTCGAGTTAAATCTTTATTTTCTTCTTCTATACTTTTTTCAAAATTTTTACCAACTGTTTTTCTAACACTAATCACTATACATGAGTTTTATACCTTTTGACTATCTCTTAATTTTATTTTAGAAACAAAATAAATTAATAAAACTTTTAGTGCAGCTCAACAAGTGTTGTTTTAAATTATCATTTAAATTTCAATAACTGATATATTCTGCTCAATATGATTACTAACTTTCTTCACCATCAAATTTTTAATTACATATTTAATAACAGATATCAATTACTCTACTAATTTATTAATCCTAAGAATTACTAATTAATGTCTTTTAACGTTAGAAAATGTTAGCGACCAGGTTACTAATATACTACTCACCCGAGCATGAGTTCACAGCTCGACACAGAATGACCATCTCAGCGTGTGTTTCGGCACGGGCATTACGCCAGGAATCGACGGAAGCCTTTACGACCGCGGATAATACCTGGTCTTGTTCTTCTCGAGCGTTTTGTTGCCACTTTTCTGCAGCCACCTTGGCCCGTGCCCTTTCCGCTTGTACCACTTCCTGTATGCGCTACAAACAAATTTTATTCAAAAGTTGTAAAAATGATAATAAATTAAAGGATAATAATTATACTTTTACATTATATTATGTTTGAAATAACGGAAAAAGCATATAAAAATAATAAAATATTAGTCTGAAATAGTGTTGTTCGTATACTTTAAATTTTTAAATAATTTTATTTTGGTTTTCTCTGACTGAAATACCATAATCCATTTAAAACTCATATTAGGAATATCATATTTTTTACCATATAATCACAAACTATAATTGTATTTAGAAATTGAGCGAATAATTATAAAATAAATATATTGAAAATTAGTTTACTAATTTATATTTAGAATTAAACTTCAAAACAAATTAATATTTCAATATAGTATCCAGATTTCGATAAACTTATGGAAATAAAGAAATATTTTCTTACAGATCGGTAATCAATTTAGGAGAGAAATGCTCAAACTATACGTAAAACCACATTATGTATTTTTATATTTCTATACATTATTTTTTCGTTACTTTGCCGGCTCGTTTAAATAAAGGTTATCAGCAAATTCTGGTATTGAACAAGATATAATAATATATAATATATAGTCGATGTTATATTCATTCCAATAAATGTATTTCAAAATGCATTTAAAATCCCCCAAAAATGCAGTAGAAAGACAATATAATAATATAATAATATAGAATATAAAGTATGCGGTTTAATATTCAATCATGCATATGCCTTAAAATAGAAATAACCTACGACCGCAAATACAGAAAATAATTTATTTCTGATATTTTTCATCTTATTTACTCATCAACAAAAACGTACTAAAATTCGAAGATGGAATAAGTCAATAATAAAATTCTATACAATTTTGTGACATTAAATTAACCCAAAATTGACCAGTTAAAAATTAGTAGAAAAAATAACTTTAACTAATTTAATAGAAATGATTTAGTATTTAAAACAAAACGTAATAAATTTGCACACAATTTAGTTTTATACGTATTTGTAGGATACGTTATTATCTAGATATTATATACTATTAATACTCAAAATTTTTAATTTTTTATTCATTCAAAAATATATTTCTGTCGTTCTATTTATTATATAACACGGGTGATTGATGTGTTAAGTATTCATCGAACTCACATAATACCTTTCTACTAAATATATATCCTATTTGCGCGTCGGGAAATATATAATAGTCGTAAATCAACGTAAACCGACCAGAACTTCAATCAAGGTGAGTAGATTTGTATTCACCTTAAGCTTATTTTTCTATTTCTACTATATTAAATCGTGAAATGATTTTAGTTAATAATAAGGCGCGATATACAATAAAATAATATACATTTCACACATTTTCTTAAACCCCTAATTTAATTTCAAATACGACGCCGTGTATCCGCGCAACGGGGAATCTTTGTCCAAGCGTGTAGTATAAACGCAGTTGTCCCTATTTATAACAATAATATAAACGATATAAAAACGATGTTTTTTTGTTATTTTTTTTTTCATGTCAACGTAAAAATCTATTAGAAAAAGTCTAGTAGAAAATTAAATCTAGTACTTTAGAAAGGTCATTTTTTGGTGTTTTTAAATTTTTTTTAATAACCGCGTAAGAAATAACTATCAAAAAATTATCATAAATATCGGAAAAACGATTGTGGTAAAATTCTTTATAACTCCGAAAATATTAATGCTATAGACATGACATTTTCACCACAAATGTATAAGTAAAATATTAACACAAAAATATTTAAGAAAATTTTTACTCATTTTTAGGCTATCATTTTATCATATTATTATATATTATTAGTATAATCTAGAGTAATTGTGAAATGTATTCACCGAAGTTCGCTCAGAATTGTTTTTTTTTAGAAAGAAATGATTTATCATTGTTCTCAAATTCAATATATCCGTCCTATCATTATCCTACCCAACTTTCGAAGTGCTTTCCGGATTTATATAAAATGTAACTATTCTTGGGCGGAAATTTGTAAAATTATTAATTATTTTATACTAGAATATATTTATTTATTTTAAGAATTAATGGCATACAATATTTTGATAACAATAATTATATATAATAATATACGGTATTCTTTTTAAAAATCCAACGACAAAAAGTCTGGCGAAAAAAAGTCCACGAAAAATGTTAAATTGTTAGATTTTTATTTTATTTTATTTTAAAGACAAACAATAGGTTCGTTATTAATCCATATAGGTAATGTAGAATTAAGAAAAAATTTCAAACAGTAAATAAGCAAAAAAAAGTCATCAAATTTACCTGTTGGCCAACTGGTGTTTTGTTTAGGGAGAAGACGACTCTCCCCCAACAAAAAAAGAAATTTACGCCAGCCAAAATATTTATGCCACTAAAAATTTTACATCCGGAGATTAAACCCCGTCTACCTTCTTCCCTAGTTCCGTTACTAACTACAACAAGCATAGATAATAAATTATTGAGATGGTTTTTGGCAATATGTTATTCTATTCGAAACCATTTCAATTTTTAAAAAACTGGATGTCTGAATGTACATTTCGCGAAAAGATTAATAGCGTCACTATATAAATGCCATAACATTTAATGCGTATACGTATACGATTACAATGAGTATGATATAATTATATTATTTTATAATAATAAAGATAACAAAGTAAATTTATCTCTGTTATCGTACAATAATATTATCCGTTGAACTACCTGTGTCATCGAGTGTCGACCGCACCTACGTAGTATAATATTAGTATATATATAATATTATAGACACGTCACTCAAGGTGACGACAGTTCGTTTACAAAAAACTGAGGACCGGCCATGAAGTTATCATCGGAACGTAAAACCGATGACCCACCCTTAAGTTAGTAACGTTAATTCGCTATATATTATGTATATTTATATACATTTATAAATGAAAACAGCTTCAAATCACTGATTACAGCGATTAAAGTATAATATATGTTATCAAAATTATCAAAATCAGCTATTATCATATATATACATGTACCTATATTTAAAATCCAAAGTCACCTATTTACTTTACACAGAAACATATGCAGTGACATAACCCTGATAGCATGTAGGTATACTATTATTATGCCAAACGTATTTACACACACTAAACACCAAATACTATTCTCACAAATACACTGCGTAATGCGAAGAAATCATAAAACTGCCTACATACAATTCCTTAATAAATGACCATTACGAATTACCTTAATATTACATTTTTATTCAGTCACGTATATTTCTATTATATATGCCTATATTTTTTTTATAGGTTCTTTCTTTTGAAGAACCCACGGTTACGAACAGTTTTTAACATACACTAAGTAATATACCTACATAATTTTGGATTATCCTTGTGGACTTATGTAGGTAGTTTACAAGAAATCTATCTATTTATGTAATATTTATGGCCAATTCTTCAGATATAGAAATACAAACACAATACCTAAATATACATTTAATACAATATTTAATAAAAAATTAGCCAACATCCAACCCAAACAAATTTAAGAATCATCTTAAAAAGAAAAAACCCATAAAAAAAGTATACACGTATATAACAGAAATATACACGTTATATAGAATTAGTACTGTATCTGTTCACACTTACAATATCACGGTTGGGAAATTTTTATCTACCCAACCATTGTGATAATTGTCGGGTCTCTTGACACACCGTATAATATATTATTTTATTTCATTCGCCCCACTGTCCACCTCTATAATTTGTTTCATGACAACTATATATATTTCGATAGAAACATTTGGTAAAAAATATCGTCAAAATCATTGGCTCCTTGGCTCCCAATGTGTCGACGGATTATTAGGAGAATTAACTATAACTAATTGAGTCAACACAACATTGAAACTATTCAAGTTAGGTAATTTATTTCGAAAAAGATTAACTATTTCAGTTGAAAGTTTAAAAATATTAATTTTATAACCACTTAATTTTTACCTACTGTGGTGAAATGCGGTACATTACAATGGTGTTGTGAATAAATATTACTGAAGTCATATTTTCCTCACTATTATTATAGTAAGTAACCTACTTATTTATAATTTCAATTAGTATATGAGGGCAAAAATAAAAATAAATATTTTAAAATTTGCTTTTTATAGAATTCAATTTATATAAAATATATTTTGTTGTATCTTAAAAAAGCAGTAAGACCGATTTTTACCGAATTGTGTATACATTAAAATTAAAATTGGAAAATAATTACATAAAAAATTCTACACATAAAACATATGATTAATTTAAAATAGAACATTTATAGTTAGATCGTATAAGATTGTAGATTTTTCAGTAGGCATTAACTAGTTTAAAGTTGAAGCTCAGTCAATAAGTTTTTAGAATCAATTTTCAAGATTTTAAATTAATTAATTAATTAATTAATTAATTATATTTGTCATTAACTAACTTAATTCGTTTAAATTTTCATTGTGTTCAATTAGTCAGGTTAATTTTCATATTCATCTGGACACGTTAAAGCATTTGAAGCATTTCACGAGTTTATTATATATATTTTTTGATTAAAATTTTAATATAATAGATATATCTGAATATATAATAATATAACTTTACCTGTGCAAAGTTTTACGAAAAATTTCGAAAAAATATTTCTTATTAGGCGTCTACTGGAAAAACTGGAAAATTTTAGGGTACAATTGTACTAATTGGGGAATAAAATAAAAAATAAATGAACTAGGATTTTAATTAACAAAAAAGATTTATGATATTAGTTAACCAGTAGTATAGTTAAAACATGCAAATTGTTTGAAAATAATTGTATTATATAAAATAAAAAAATACTTTTCAAAATCATTTTATGACTGGAAAACGTCGATAATTCAAAAGTTTAATAATCCTAATATTAGTACCCAAGGATGAGCATCAACTTTAACATCATTAGTTAAAGTTAAATTAGTGTTAGCTTAACAAATTATCAAGTTATTTTTATAATTGTAAATATATTAGATTATGTAGCTTAGATATCCGTGAAAATAAAACATTTTAAATATTGTATATATTCTTATGTATAATCTTTTTACATAGAAAGTTATCTTAATATATTTATTTTTATTTTATAATAATATATTCCTATAATATATAATATCAGTGACGGAGTCGATTTTTCTGGAGGGGAGGAATTAGTTTCAAGCAAAAATAAAACAAGTAATTTTTGAAGGGAACCTTCAACCTATGATATAAATAAAATATAAATTATATAAAAACCTCTCATGCCTGTATACATAGTATATCATAGTTTCTATAGTAAGTATTGTAATTCATCATATGGTGCATACATAGGTATAGACACTGTTCGTATTATGTAAATGAAATCATTTAAACTTTAAAATAATATTATATCATACATAAAATGGCAATAATATTTTTAATACCACAACTTCCAAGTTCTAACAAAATATAAATAAATAAATAAAATTTAGTTACTCTAATTATGTGTTTCGTACAGAATTTGTCTATACTTAAATAAAAAAATGATAAATAATTTGAAGACTAGATGTAATGATATATTGTTCATAATAATTTTATTGTTTTAAGATACTTGTTTAAATTGGGTTAAATTAACTTCTAGTGATTAGTTTATTTTTAACTTGTAACTTTATATCTAGTCAATTATTGAAATAACTTTGTCAATCCTTGCTAGTACTTAAATAGAAAAGAAAAATGAATAATACCAGAACTAAAGTTTTCTCAAAATCATTCTGTAAGTGAATAAACTGCTTTTTCATATTATCTATAATTTTCAAATTTTCGTTAAGATGATCAGGTAGGACCGCTAACTGATCTTTTAGGTCAACGATCAACTTATTTATCTCCACTAATAGGATTCTAAACTTTTCTTCATTTGTCTGGGCTATGTCTGGCTTCTGGTAAAATCCACTCGAGGTCCAAATATCCTCACAATCCGTATAGCCAAAAGATTGGTAGTGGTATTGTTCAGCGGATAATACTGCTCCGCACATTGAAATTTTGTGATGGTTGTTAACTCAAAGTTAAAATAAATTACGGAAAGTAAACAAAATTTATATTAAAATATGCCGAATCCTTAACTAATCAAATTTTTAGTTTTGCAAATAATATTTCAAACATAAAAATATGATATAGTTTCTTAGTGAAATAATTTAATAATTTAATTGGTACAAGCCAGTGCTTTAAATTAGAAAATTATGAAAGTTATGAATGAAAATAAAACGAGAAAATCTTAAATACTCGGATTTTTTTTTCAAGAAAAGGACATACCAAAAATGATTTTTAAACAAATATAATTTCATTTTAAGTATTTATTTATAACAAACTTTATTTATTTAACTATTTAATGTATTAAAGCAATTCAAAAAAAAAAAAAAATTACAAAATGAAGTAAATAAAATTATTGATATTATGTATTTTTATTTTAAATATAATTTTAAAATTACGCTTTAAAATTGTTCAATTTACTTTTTAAAAGTAATGAAATTACTCAGAAAATTACTAATGAATAAATGTAACTAAATTATGTACTTTCGATACAGCAATAAGTAATTTAATTCCGGAAATTGTATATACAAATGTATTATCTATAATAATATATTAATTTAATATAAAACTACGAAAACTGTACCTAATTAAGATTTTTTCAAATACCTGGAGGATTATAAGGAGAAACGTATTTTATATGGCATGCATGTTTTGACCATGTCAATGTATGATTATATGTATTTGTACATGGATATATGTTAACGATGTATTCTAAGAACTTAGAAAAATTTAATACCTATATCCGATAATGATAATATGACAATAACAATAATTTATTAATAAAAATAAATATATATTATAAAAATAATATACATATAAAAAAACAAAATAAATATACCCAAATATTCAAATTAACGTAAAACTAGTATCGACCGAAATCAGATTACAAATAAATAATGAAAAAATTTAATTAAAAAGGAGTTATTTAATTTTTAAATTTCAAATATATTAATAATTTATAGTAGTAATTTCTACTATATCATACATTTATACTGTAATATTACATATATCATTTTGGTGCAACACTTACCGGATTCAACTTCTTATGTGGAATTATTTTTGAATGAGGGTACTTATAATCAGTGTTTGAATAAGAAAAAATTAAAAAAAAACACAAAAGTATAATAATAATTTGCGTTCGTGTATACTCAAATTTCATATTAACGGTTCGAGTCCTTCTTAAAACCTCCATAATCCACTTGAAATTCCATAGAAAAATAAATAAATATTCCTTTTTATTTAAAAGGAAAACTTATTTTAGATGTGTTAATATATTATATAATATTATATTACATATTAACTTATAATGTTTATAATTAATTGTAACATATATAAAAATTATTTAGATAAAAATTACTGCAACGAATTCATCCACTTCCAAAATTTACCAATTTTTTCATTTATTAATTAATTTTAATTAACAATTAAAGGTTTTTTCTATTTATTTATTATTTCAATTATCAATTTTTTTAACAATTCATAACTTTTGTATATGTATATACCTTGTATTTAAATTTTTAATATACCAGTGTTGTTATGGTAATACAATTTTTTTTTAAATATACGTTTTTTTTTTTTTTTTTTTTTGGTACCCCGGTATGGCAGAAAATGTATAAACACCAAATGTATACCTCCAGTATTAATCGCTTAATGTAGCGGACAATTATCCCCCGTTTATAAATTTATACCCGGAGGGTATTAATCGCCTGAGGAAATAATTGCCCAGCGTAATGGGATATTTATTATCCCAGTAAATTTATACTGAGAGATAAAAAGTTCCTGGTATTTATATATTATTTATTTATTTTTAATCTTACTTAAAAATAAAAATAAAAATCTGAAATAAAATTATAATTATAAATTATATTATGATATAAATATATATATATATAATATTACATATTATACTATATATATACCTATATAACTGAATTTGTTCAGAATTAGTGGACTTTCTCGGTCGGATATTTATAAAATAATTTACTATTACCAGATACTGAATTACTTTACTTAGTAATTAGATTACTATTACTGATACCAGTGATGGGTAGAGAGAACATCGATGTATAACATATTAAAATTCCCTCCCCCACTATTTTGTTATTTTTGGTTTTAATTATTTGAATACCGTATCAATGGGATACAATTTGGTTTAGGGTGCTTTAAGAGGTACGGAAAGTTTTCAACAAAATACCTTCTTAGGATTTTTTTTATAAAAATCACTCTCTGTATATTTTATTGGGCATTCACTATATGAGATTCCTCATGCAAGCATTAGGAGCATTTCTATCGAATTTTTTAAAAAATTGGAAGGGACACCAAAAGAGAATTTTTAAGATAGGTCTTTTGTAGACTAATTAGACTGAAATATAGTAACTTTATTTGTTGTTTTATTATATTCCATACATTAATACATAATCCAGTGAATTTTCTTTATATGTATTATATTATGTATTTGATAAAACAATTCTGAGTGGAGATTTTATCTACACCAATATTACAAAGAGGAATGATTTGTATTTTTTTAAGTTTGTAACGAATAAACTCAAAAGCGACTAAACCTATTTAAAAAATGTTTTCACCATTAGAATGCTACAGTATCTTTGAGTAACATAGACTATATTTATTATTAAGGAATATTAGGGATCCCTATTAAAACTTCAATAATGTAACCCAGTGTAAAAAATTACACAAAAAAAAAAGTCTTTCATTGCGCTGCGGAAACTATTGATAATAGAACAAAAAAAAATGTTCTAAAATATTAATGAATGTATTAATATCTACAAAAAACTTCATGATACCATATGTCCAACTATTGTAGTTATGTTACTATCACTACATTTTTACATATTAAAAATTGATAGAAATGTTGACCAAAATCAGACCATGTTATCCATACCTGGCAACGCAGAGAGGATGGTGTCACCAAAGTGCGGGAAAGGGGTAGCAATAGAATAAAAAAATTACGAAAGAATATGATTGTAGCAATAATCATCATCAACCCGGCGGTCGGACAACTCGCTCAATTCCGTGGATCTCGATGAAAACGACGGATTTGCTTATATCTTTTAAAAGGTTACAGATTCCTGTAAAGATATCGTTTGTTCTTACCGTAAATAAATCTCAAGGATAGAATTTCTCGATGGTTGGCTTCGACCTAAGAAAATAATGCTTTTCTCATGGGAAATAATAAGTTGCCTTTTTTCGAAGTAGGATCTCCTGAAAATCAATATGTTTCATTGTCACCTACCAACATAGTGTACAGTAAAAATTTAAGGTAAAAATCGGGAAATAAATAAGTAAAAACCTATAAAATTAAAAGAAGCCTTAAAATAAAAATATACAAAAAATGTAAATAAAGAAATGTAAAAAATAACATAAGTAAAAAAAAAAAGTAATAATAATAAAATCTAGCAATAGCAAAGCATTGCCAGAACAGCTATGTATAATAAAATAATAAACAAATAGTAATAATAGTATCTAATAATAGTAAAGTATTTCTGGCTCAGCTAGTATTATATAATTTTGTATAGTATAAAATAAACAATAAATATGTTTTTATCATGTCAATATTTAAAATAATTATTCAATAGAAGACAGAATATTTAGATAACAATACAATTAATGCCTATTGTTATTATATTTACCAATACAAATACAGGTCATAAACAAGGTCAAATTTACATAAACATAATCTTTATTTAAAATTAATTTTTCATGTCATTGTTATAGAATAATACACATATGTATTTATATTACTATAACAGTCTCCAATAATTTTTCAATTATAGAAGACAATAGAAGACTGAACTTGAAAATCCTATTTTGGTATCCTTTCCAATTGTTTTAAAAATTCGGTAGAACTTTACCAAGTTAAGACCCAATCGGATAAGCAGAATGGTATATTAAGGAAAACTTTCCAGGAGTATTTCTTAAAGGACTCTGAAGTGAATTCTATCCCTAATTGATACGGTGTTCCAATCATTAATAGTGCAGGAATTATAGCAAAACCACAAAAACTAAGTACTAGGAGTATTTTAGTATGTTATACACCGATGTACCTTTTACTCATCAGTGGTATCCCGAGTGCAATACGACCAAAAGCAAATATATTCCAATAACACCAAAAGTACCTCTCCCTTCCGACTTTCCTATAGTGTTAAACATTTTTAGAACTGGTACTAAAATATTTTTAATTATCTGACCGAGAAAGATCACTGAGTTTGAACACGCTTTATTATATAGGTATAATATAATGTTACGATCGCGCAACCTTTCATAAGATTATACGCCCAACTAAGTATAAAATCATCCATATAGAAATAAATTTTAATGATGTAAACTGATGCAAGAACCTTGACCTCAGTATATTATAAAAAACTTTCTCTTACATATGAGCTATACATTCAATATAGGCAGAGGAGAGGTCTTCTTTATGTAAATCCGTTAAGATAGGACAATGAAATCATCACAAAGCCCGAATCTCTCGAGTTTAAACCCAACCCGAAAAAAAAAATACAGACAGTAGTTAATTTTCCCACATCGAAAGAGGCGAAGAGCATTAAATCATTTTTAGAACTCTCAGATTACTATGGGAAGTTCATAAACTCGTATCTATATCTATATCTATATCCACATCCATAACTAATTTATTAAATAAGGAGGTTCCATTTAATATTCATAATATGTATTTATTTAATGGTTATATATTATAAAATATGAACGACTACGATTATGTTAAAGATAATATTGGATGTATTGGTTTGATAATTATACAGTTTGTGTATCTAAACGCTATATACGGGATGCAGAAGATGCATTTGAAATATAAGATTCTCATTTATTAAAATAATAGTTCAGTTTATAATAATAATAGTGAATAGGTAACCTATTTACATAAATATAAATAATTGGTAGGTATACAACAACCTAGCTTACATACCTACCTAATATATTATTTAGGTACTTACCTACTAGTATATATTATATCAATACTAATTATCTACTAATGAATTAATTTGGTATATTATATTAAATTCTAGATATACAGATGCACAATTTTTCTGTCGTTTTAGATTTTCTAAAAACATTGTGTTAAATGTAATTATGCCTATGACCTATGTGGACAATAATGAATTCATTCTTACTGATCACAGAGGATTGCCTATACAAAGGCTAATTCAAAAATTAATAGCCTTACGTTTTTATTATAATTAACTAGGAAACATTTTAGCAACAAAAGCAGCTTTTATAGAAAGACATTTCACAAAATATGAGAAAATAAAATAATAATAATATAATATAATGAAATTATAAGTAATAAAGTATAAAATATTAAAATATTAAAATATTAGTCACTCAAAGGTGATTTTTTTTTACTTTGACCTCGAAAAAGCCTTTGTTTCAACCTCATATCGATTTTTTTGGTTAATTATTGTAACAAAACGAAACTTTTTCCCGAGTAAAACTTTATGATTTTTTGTATGTTAAAGCCCATTTTGATTCCTCATTGACTGGGCTATAGTTATTTACGTATATATTATATAATAGTGCACAGATTTACATTTGTTAACTAATGTATGATAGTGTATCAATATTTCATGCTGTGCGTGATAGCATAAACGTTTCAAACTAACTAATAAGTGATAAATAAATATATTGAAAATATGAAATAACAGCTAAATCAGACTAACAACACTATACTTGTTCCAATTTAATCAGATAGCGGAGAGGTCAGGTGGCGCGACCACCCGATAATACCCAACCGAATTTTAATCAGGTGACACATCTACAAACAACTTGATATTACACCTGACCAAACCGTCGGACCGACTAAATTAGACCTTGTGTTTCGAGCTTTAATAGATTAACCCGAAAAATATCATATCGTATCAGAAATAGCGAAACATTATAATTTTTTAACCGGAACTAATTACCTAATAAAACAAAAATTTGGAAATTAAATTAAATAAACTAATAAAATAAATAAAAAAAAGAAATAAGAGAAATAAATTTAAATAATAAAGCTACGCAAACACATAGGCAATATAACATACCTCAAAAATAAAGATTGATTTCTAATATTTCTAATCACAAAAATAAGGAAAAGCAATTCTGTCTAAATATTAACTTAAAGTATTTATGGAAAAACTGGAGAAAGTATTAAAATGGGAGCAATTTCGAGCTATGATTTGACATGTATTTCGTGGTAACAATATAGAAATAATAATATGTGCATAATTAAAATATATAGAAGAGAAATTAACTATTTTCAAATAATTTCATGATTCTGTAATTGGGGAACATTTAGGAATTAATAAAACAATAAAGAAAATAAAAAGTCAATGTATTGGAAAGGAATAAAAGAGGTCATAAAAAATTATATAACCCATTATACTTCCTATCAGAAAAATAAAGTCAGCAATCGGAAAATCCGACAACCAATGGTTATAACTTCAACCAGTTTAAGAGCCTTTGAAAAAATAGTTCAAGATAGAGTAGGTGCTTTAATACCTACCATATCAGGAAATATTCATTGGGAGTACCTATACGGTATAGGTACTACTTGGTACTATTTGGTATAGGCTATACCAAATCACAAAGCGAATTCTGCCGCAGAAGTGTTCGCAGTACATTTTGTGTGTATACACGAAATCCCGGATACTATACTAACAGACTAGGGAACTGATTTTTAGGCAAAACATTCATCGAGTTGTGAAAATTATTAAAAAAAAATTTAAAAAATACTAGCCCATTTCATCTGCAAACTTGAGAGATCACATAAAACTTTAGCAGAATACCCTTCAACACTATGTAGATAAAAACTTGAACGATCGGGATAATTTTTTGCCATATACATTTTTCGTATATAATTCCACCAAGCATTCCTCGACGAATTATCAACCATATACACTATTGTACCTATGGAAAAAATTTATAAATACCGATTAATTTAAATGTGAACCAGAACCCAGATATAATTATGATAATTATATTATTACTTTGACCTAAAACAAAATATATAGGAATCACATAAAATTGTAAAAGAAAAATGAATACAAAGTAAATTAAAATCTAAAGATAATTACGATATTAGGGAACATGCTATACAAGTACATGTAAAAGACCAGATGTTATTGAGAGATGATACATAAAAAAGTAATCTAAACCCGTTATGGAAAGGACCATACTATATAATCGAGATTTTAGATAGAGAGAATATTATAATACAGAGAGGTAGAAGAAGTATGGTAGTACATAAAAATAACGTGAAGGTTTACCACAAAAACTTGATCTGAATAAATTAACATAAAATAAATCGGAGAGCCTATGGACATAAAAAAAAACTATATGTATATATATATAATTTAATAACTATAAGATGAATGTATACTTATCATAACATTAATACTAAGTATAATTAAATGCGTGTAAGGTACAAGGAACAATATTATTAACAATGTGTAGATTTAAGTAATTAGTAGGACATACCAAGGGAACCTATCGCTACAGATTTCGAGAATTAGAGCAAAATAATTAGCTTAAAATATTATTAGCAGATCAATATGACTTATTTAGTATATAATTATAGTAAGAGTTAGTTAGTAAATAGATTAATATGTAAATATAAATATAAAAATAAGATAAAAAAATAAAAATAAAAATAGATTAAAATAAAATAAAAAATAAGAAATAAATAATAAAATTCGATAATTTTTGTATTCTTTAGAAACAGCTAAGCTTACACAAAAATACAACTCATGGGAGAAAAGAGTATATAATATAAGTAATAAGTATGTGTATTAAAACAGTTATAATACATAATTGTCTTCGAAGATATTTGTACTCCGCGAACGCAATTGTAGAAGAGCCGTACAACATATTATGGACATTTGCCAAACTAGGGGATCGAATAGAAAGTTGTACAAATGACTTCTACGAGGTTCTAATTATAAAACCACTATATCCTGCATTAACTAATGTGATAGACGTATGCGTCAATTCAATGAAACCTAGCTACATTAAAATTCATGAAACAAAAGAATAAAAATGTATCGTAAAAGATAAAGCCAGTTCCTAACCGCATTAGAACAAACCATGATCACGGAAAAACATGAAATTACGATAGAAATACTAAATGTACTAAAATAATACACATATTTAAACAACCATCTAATAACAGCGAATTCTAAACTAACCAATCCATATAGTTTGTGGGAATCAGTAGATATGAGGAGTAGTGTAAACAAATAAATAGAGAGAGGAACAAACTTTATGATAGAATTATCCGAGGTCATAAACACGTCATCCGATGCGAAGGCTATACTCAAGTATAATACTTACTTAGAAAAAACAATTTAAAAAAGCCAGTCATTAGAGGGTAGAAGCATTTTGCTCGATAAGTAGGATACTGGTGGTGGATATATTGGCTTTCAAAGTAATGATAAACCATATATACAAATAATAAGTATGATAATATTATATAATATAATAGACAAAAAAAATTTTAAAAAGTGTTAAAATTATTTGGATGTAAAGAGATTTGAACCAAAGACCCCGTGCATTACAATTTACAACAACTTCAGCTCCTACTATACTACGTACACTACTGTTTTGAACGAGTATAATAAAATCATTTATAAATAGTTATTTATGAATATCATTATTATTTAGCTACCCAATATTTTTTTGAAACTAACACTATCATCGAAATCATTCAAAATGTAAAAGTTGGACAAATACATCCAAACTTATTATTGCCCTGACGCAATATTGGCACAATTCAAGAAGATTAAAATTGAACTTCCTAATAGCATTGATTTTCCCATAGAAATGGACTTAGAAGAAACAAGAAAACTATTAAAATTATCTGACCTAGACGTATACTATTTTAATAATAACATAGTATTTAAAATTAGTATACCATTAGTGTACCAACACACAATGATATTGTATCATTTAATTCCAAAATCTGTGTGTAAAAATAACAATTGCTATTACATAAACCCGAATTTAAAAAATATTAATATTAATGAACATGTTTTTTTTAACAAATATTGTGATTACACAAAAATTAAAAATGCCACTGACACAGGTCTATTTTTAAATTACTTTTAAAATATATTTAAATACTTTTAATTTGTTTGATTTTCATTTTTCTTAAAATTTAATAAAAATATACAAAACCCCTTAAAAATCAGGTGTGTAAAATAGGCATCCTCTTAATACAAAAATTGTATAATAATATACATAAGTAAATTGGACATAGAATTGTATTATTCTAGCTATAATGTAAACGCACTAGCGTAAAAAAAATATATATTATGAGTTATACTCATTATACTAAACTATCCCTTAATTGGGATTGTAGCAATTATGTAACATGTGTACATATGCCAAATATATATATATATATATATAAGGTATAACTAACAAAAACTTAATAATTATGTATTACATTAACCATGATTCACATCGTAATGTATCAATCACAAGTAAACGTACAATTATAATTGATAACATCTTATAACTATGTATTGCAGTAACCATAAATTATATTGTATAACCATATAAAATATGTATTAATTATATTATATACCATTGTTATAATTAATAAACAAAAATATTTAAAGATTTCTAATTAAAAAAATATATAAAATTTTTTCTCTGAGGGGAGGTGTTACCTTTCATAACATTATACGCCCAACTAAGTATAAAATCATCCATTATAAAAATATATTTTAATAATTTAAACTGATACAAGAACTTTAACCTCAGTATATTATAAAATATCTTACTCTCACATATGGACTATACATTCAATATACATTCAATACTGGGGAGAGGTCTTCCTTATGTAAATCCGTTAAGATAGAACCATGTGATCATCATTAAGCTCGAATTTCTTGAATTGTTGAATATACATTTTGATTAGTTATTCATACGCATCCGAACGACAATGAAACTCTTTTAATATAATATATACATTTTTATTCATTAAATATAATTAAATGTCTATGTATATCATCCACCCGAGCACAGTATTTAAAAACCGGTACGCCTAAGAACATGTTTTATTTAATAATAAAACATTAAATAATAAATCATATTATAACACTATGCATAAACCCCATTCTCTTAAGAGGACGTCTTTAATATATTTAAATATATTTTAAAATGGTCTTGTGACAATACCATTTTTTATTGTTGTTTAATATCGAAATTTGTTTAAAAAAAAAACATGCCAACGCGAAATTATGAAAAATATCTATTTTAAAATCGAAAGTCGACAACTATTTTAAGGGAATGTCATATCATTTTTTCAATAAACTAAATATTAATCATACAATCTAACATTCGAATATAATTTTTTTTTTTTTTAGTTTTTATAAACGGCTGTAATTTTTTTATATTATTTTAAATTATTTTATAAAAAGAACATAACATTCCCTCCAAAATGTTGTAACTTACGATTATATAATAGGTGTTTTTATTTTTAAACCACTGTGAGACGAATTATCGTTATTCTGCGTAGACAGGTTTTTTCACTAGAAGTCGGGAGGTATCACGTTCTCCTGAATGATGCACATACGCAGGTGCGTAGGCATATAGGGTAGATATAATATGTATATTATATATATATGTATATGTATGTTTGTATATATATGGGTATATAAGCATATACTCACATCAAAATTCAAATAAATATATATAGAATTATACTTATATATATATATATATATATATATGGTGACCCTATACCCAGAACTCGGTTATTATATGAGGGTAATCAAGTACACGCACTGGCCAGGTGGTCCTAAAACCACACCTCGAAGGCATCTACACGTCAGTCATCTTATCGAATATTATAACGCAACACGTCCCTCAGCGACCACTTGTGGTTATAGTTTGAATCTATATATTTTGTACAATAATTACTATGTTTTTTTTTCAATTTTTCAAATTTAATAAAAGTTACATCATTATCAACAATCAGTTGTTGGTTAAACACACCATATTCGACATTTTTTTCAACTTTCTTCACCTTCAAAGTTCAACTCAAAAGTTTGACTTTGAACTTTTGGAACTGTATCTTTTTCTGACGCACGTAACAATAATATATATATAACTATGTACTATATACAATATGTAAATTAATTGAAAAGTCAGTGTCCATAATTCTTGATAAAGTGCGAATATTTTAATGCATTTTCTAAATAAAAAATATGACTATTGGAATCTGATTTTGTATTCTGTTTTAAAAAAAACAACAGTTATTTTATAGAGTTACTATTGATAGTATTGAAAAAAAACTTTATTGAATTGGATTAAATTTTACATAAATGAGAGCAATTTATAATTTCAAAAATACAACAAAATATGCAGAATTGTACATTTTTCACACTATTTAATATTGATAATCTTTATCTACAATTTTCCAATATTTTTCTGTAGTTTTGAAATTATGAATTGCCCTTATTCGTTCAAAATTCAAACAAATTCAACATAATTTTACCTCAATATTATCGTTATTTTATAAAATGGCTATTATCAAATTTTGAAGAAAAAAAATGTTGACGATTTTTTAAATGATAATTTTTGTAAATTATGGAAAAACAGAGGCCATTAATAATTTAGACGTATATTTTATTTTAAAAAATGCAGTAAAATATTTGCACTATATCTAGAATTAGGGCTACTGACTTTTCAATTAATTTACATACTGTATATTACATATTATATATATATATTTATGCATATTATATTAGCTAATATATATTTTACACAAAGTTAATAACTAGGTAGTCTTATTTCGCGTTAATACTTGACATAATATTATATATTTATTATTTATATCATAATATAATTTATAATCATTATTGTATTTCATTATCCTAAGTAAGAATATAAATAATTAATACATAAATACATACTGGACGATTTTGACCTCACAGTATAAATGTACAGAGATGGTAAATTGCCCGTTACACTGGGCAATTATAAACTCGAGCGATTAACACCCCCGGGTACAAATTTCATGAGGGAAATTAATCACTCGTTACACCGAGGCTTAATATTCATAAACATGGTTGTGAGCCGTGCCATTTTCCATATGTCAAATTGTTCTAAACAAAATTCGTTTAATCTGGATTACAATAACAATCTGAATTACCGAATTGTCGTATTGCATTTTCAATTAGGATTGTCCCTCCTCTTCGACTACTATTACTACCGCACTAACCAACACCCCAACCCTCTCCGCCACAAAAAACGACTCATCTGTGTATTTCCACTACATAAACGAGTATATACATAAAGCAGTCTATCCCCACTACCACTACTGTACGTTTACCACGTTCAATATTATCTTATATTAATACGTACAATAACAGTTGTAAAATAAAATTAATTTATCTGATTTATCAAATCATTTCTCTGTCAGCCATATATTTACGTGTATTATAACCGTTTTCGTCATTTCATTTTCATCATTAACCTAAAATAATAAGTACATACAAGTAAATAAAAATGTTTATTCTTAATGTGTACGGAATTATTTACCTCGAATAGTTAGTTCATTATGTAAATCAGGTTATTCGGTAGCAAGGAGCAAGAAGTTTTATTTGACTAATGAAATTATGGTCGTTTTTCGGTATATTATTTATGATTTTATCATCTGTAATTTCTTTAACGAATGTAACTAATTTTTCGACAATAGCCATTTTATTTTGAATATTATAATTTTTTTTTTAAATATGATGATATTTGATCCATTTGTTTAATCACTATAGGACGAACTAATGATATTTTTCTGGTATCAGATTAAAAAAAATTCTATTCTAAATATTAAAGTTTAATTAGATCTTGTTGATTTAATAGTACATGATATCCATATTTAATTTGGAATTCGATCGGCTTCGTAGAGCGCTATATAATTATGATACCATAAGTCGTTTTTTATTTCATCTTTCTACAATAATTTCAAAAATAAGAAATGCGTAAATATATATATATATATATTTATTTTTTTTAATTAAATGTCATAAATGGTGCCTATGGAGAATCACTTAATAATCGAATTTGTAGCATTATCTTAAAATAAGTATGTATTTATTATAGTTAGTATAAATAATATTTTTGTCAATCACTCTTATTATGATATACATTATTCACCATTGGCAAAATATGTATAAAAACACTCTATAATCTAATATAATGAGTAAAACTAATTTATCACTATAAGGACTTCACACACCACATTGTCAAGGTGTTCGGTAAATTCATATTTCCAGAAGAAAAAAAAATAATCCTACAATTAATAAATAGTCTTGTGTCAGTACAATTGTTGCAAATAATGTGTACGTCATTTATATGAAATTATACGATCATTTTCAGAATTTGTACATTATTCAAGAAATGAATAAGTGTCTCTCCTTTTTCCCTTTCCTCAAACGATCAAATTTAAAAAAATACTTTCTTAATAAACATAATATATGCCTTTAAAAGTTTTATCTTTTTGAACATCACTACATTCTTCGACCAATAGTTTAAGCTGTACTATGAATAAAATCGAAACCCACATCTCTCTTCCACCCCTTAAAGTTTGAATTGCAAAAAAATATTTTCTTATTGGGCATATACGTAATTAAAGGAATAGGTTTTCTCTGAAAATTGTAGCTATTTACGACCAGTTGAACAAAAGATAAAACCTCCTCTCTTCCCCTAAACGGATAGTAATTGAACTGTCTTACTCCACCAATACTTTTTTTCAGATAGTAAGTCATATGTGTAATAAGTTTTGTTGAAATTTTATTAGGCGTTTCGTTGTTATAATGTTATATATATAAAACAATATATATATAACAATATATATAACATACATCCATTTTTATGATTTTTTAAACAATATCAAAAGAATATATTTATATAGATTATATGTTTCATTGAGCTATTATACATTTTTTCAACTGGCATGTCGTTGATTGTCATAGTCTCGATTAATATTAGTATTTCATTATAGTGCTATATATATGAAACCCGTATATTTAACATAGAATTCAATTTTGTATTCTATCTTGTATATTATATATATATATAAACAGTGACGTATTTTCAACTTTTTTTCTTGGGGGGGGTCTAAATATATTAAAAACTATTCATATTAATATAATGATATTTACATGAATAATTTATATATTTTACTATCTTTAGACAAATGACTGTTGGTAATGGAGGGATGGTTACAGGGTACGTGCAATATTTTGGTAAAAAAAAAAATAATACTTATTAAAAATTTTAGTTTGAAATTTTAACTTTTCAAAAGGTTTAGCCTTAAATGCATTTAAATTAGATATTTTTAGAATATTTTGTACCATATGGAAAAAATGTTATCATTAAGCATCGATAAAAAAGTGACAAAAAAATTAAATTTTTTGTAATTTCGAGATATAAAAAAAAACTCTACAGTAAACAGTTGTTTTATTTTTGGATTATGTTAAGATTTTTATTTGAAAATTACAAATATTTCAAGTTTAATATTTAGACATAAGTATACTTGACAAAAAGGTTAACAGTCCTTGACAGAAATACTACATAAAAACAAATTAGAGGATAGGTCATGAGGTTGTAAAATATAATATTAATACATTGATTCGGTAAACTGTCAAGTTTTAATTGATAATTTTTTTTTTAATTTTAACTGATTATTCCTTAGTTTGGTAATAAATAAAAAAAGTCCCTAAGAACCACAGCCTAGTAATAATAATACAGTTCATTGAAATTTGATTACTACATAACTCCAATCTCATTTATAAAGTAATTTTAAATCGTAAATACATTAAGTGGAGGCTGAAATATATGTTTTCATTTTAAAACATAGTAATGTTATAAATCTATTAAAAAATACAAAAAAAAAAAACATAATCTGTGATCATTTTAAAGTGTCTAAAACCAACATGTTCGGACTTATGAGGAAATAACCATTATTTTAACTCATATTTTTATTATTTTTCGATGGTTCTTTCTGATGAATTTTTAAAAAATCAACAAATTTACCTCTTCAAAGTACCATGCGTACAAAATTTTATGCCAGAAAATAAGTACCCGTTAAAAAATTAGATCATGACGTCACGACTTCTGGTGGATAAATTTTTCAAAGAAAAATGTAAAACCAATTAATATCATAGTAAGACGAGAAAATATTTTGCACTGTTTAGAATCTAAAATTTAGAGTTATTATATTTATTTTAGGGCATTATTATTAATTTTTTAAGAAACTCTATTTCCAATTATTATTGTTTAAAAAAAAGTTCTATCTAGAAAAATGAAGTTTTGGTATTTAAGTTTTCAAAATTAATGTTGGTTCTTTTTTAATACCTCTAGACCTAATTTTGTATCTACTAATTACTTGTTTATATTCAAGACTCCCCCCCCCCCCATTGAAAAATCCTGAGTACGCGACTGTAAACCTGTATACGTGTTTAGATTATTAAGTTTATGTTTTCATTTAATTTTTATTTTTTGCATAATTAGTTTATTATTGTTTTACTTTTACCGAATTATCACCTATAAATCACTTTTAATGGCTAGTCGTGGTCTCAAACTAGCTCCTCCGGTGTATGTTATTGTAGATGCTGTTTTTAAATTTAAAGATAAAATCATCGTTAAAATTAGTACAAAATACAAGTTTAAAAAAATAATAAATCGCGTAAATGCTTATAAAATGAGTATGTCTGAATAAATACGGATTTTAGTACAATGAACAAATGTAAACAACTTTAAAAGTAAGTATGCTATGTTAAATCTAATTGCATTAAAAACTTGTGAATAAAAATACATACCTACCGAATAAAAAAAATATACATATTTTTACATTTTTGATTAGATGTAAATATATTTTTAAAAATAATGTTTTTTATTAGTTTTTTGTTCGTAACTCAAAAACTAAGTTCTCAATATATGTTCTGATTATACTATCGGATTTTACATCAACATATTATAAAAAAAAATAATTTGTTTTGAAAAAATGTCATGAAAAAATGTGTTTTTCACAATTTGACTGTACGTAATATAGTATCTAACGGTTAATTTCAAATTGGTACTTATCTTGGTGTATAATTGAAAATAACTCGTTAAACACTAAAATCTTGTATAACAGAATATGCCAGGAATTTAATGTATGAAAATGAAGTTATGAGTACGATAAATTTTACTACCAACACAAAATATACTTTTTGTATTACTACAGAAATATGTGACCCTTAATTAGTTCCTTCAATTCAAATATAGAATCAATGTACAGGCGATCTGTTAGGTTCCTGCAATCAAGTTAAGTTTCTGAATTACGGTGTACCGAAATTCTTCAAATAGTGAAATAGAATATAAATGGAACACCTCTAATGCTCAACCCAACTACAATATATATCGAAATCCGTATAGAGATGGGTATAATTCTAGTGGGTGTTTATAATTTGGTTCCTTTGATTAAAAAATAGAATTAATGTACAGGTGATCTATTAAGTCCCTTTAATCAAGTCAAGTCACTGAACTACGGTGTACGAAATTACAAAAGCATTTTGTTGCAAGATAATCGGTTAAAGAAATTATGATATTCAATGATTACTTTTGAAATAAATCAAACAAATTTAAATATAAAAATGTACAAATAAAATATTCACCTACAATACACAAATGAATACACAAATAGGAGGAGAATGAATTTGAAATAGAAGGCCTTAAAGTAAGTGACAAATTAAGGTTGTAAGGCCAACTTGAAACGTACGTGAAATTTATCCAAAAGTAAACTGAGAAAAACTGATCACCTCCTCAATCAGTCTTGAGTGTTAAAAGCAGATCAGTGTACTCACGAGAGCCGATGGAGAAAAAATATGCACAAGCTTATTTCGCGAAGCCTTATATAACCTCGTTTGTTATACGTACATTTCGCTGCCCCCTCCCCCGTTTTGAGTTTCGAGGTTCTGACAGTGTACATTTTTATTTTGTAATTTGTTTGAATTTGTTTAATAGTTTTTAGAATATGTTGACATGGCTACTCCCTTAACTTGAATAACTAGGGGTGTACCTTTTTACCTTTTTGGTTTTTAGTACCATTACTATTTATATGTACATACTCATTTATAACGAGGGGCTCTATATTATTGACAGCTTGATATTTTTATTTGTGGTATATATTATTTTTATGTACTTCGTCACATACCTACCTATAGCTTTGGGTTTGATCTTCGAATTGATCTTTCTTAATAATTTCCTGATAGTACACTTCTTGTATGAAAAAAAATATTATATTTATACAAATCAAATAACTGAAAGTTTTATATATGTCATATGTTATATAACAATTCTCTTTGATCAAAACAAATTAGGAAAGCCCACTCTGCAAGCATACTAAATTCTCGGTTTCTAAACATATTTTAAACAAAAATATAAAAATATAAAACAACAAAAAATATCCATCTTCCTAGTAATCAAATCAACAATGCCAATCGAATCTATGTAATAAAATATTATAAAACGAATAATATATGTCACGAGTCAACAATCGTAATCAACATTACTATGCACTAGTAATTATGGACAGATGGACCCTAGGAGGATATAAGACGTCTAAATTTATGTAGACAAAACCTATGTTTAGAAACCTAAAAGAAGGACTTCAAACAATATATTAAGGAAAAAACCTAAGGAATATAAATTATAATTTAATATGTGAAACGTAAGAAATATGTGTACGCGATTTTCATTTTTGTAAACTTGAGAATATCGTAGAACAATGAAATAAAAACTAAATGATGGAAAAAAACCATCTACGCTGTACGAAGGGTTTTGATAAATGGATTTTACACGTTTTATGAGTTGTTAATTTTTTTTTTTTTTGTTTTGTTTTGTTTAATAACTAAAATTTTTTAAAAAAAATATATATCAAAAAAAGACTACGAAAAGCAATAGATAATGTTATTAGCTATAATTTATTTTTATTTTGTATTTTTAACATGTATGTAAGTTGATAAAAATCTAAAAAGTTTTTCATTGAAAATATGATGACCGCTTAAAAAACAGAAAAATTGTTAGAACTGAAAAATCGAGTATTATCGATTTATATTCTAACTTTTATTAGAAGCAATTCATGAACTCTGTAATATAGCATTTCTTTAAATTTCCTAGTTATTTGAGGTTATGTTATTCGTTTTTTTTAACTTAAATGAATTTAAATTTTTGGTCGCAGACCTCACAGCAACCAGCTCACATGGAAATTTCCGGGTATTACTGTGGACCTGTAAATCACCCTTGGAATGGATCCCCGATATTGTTTCATTTTTATTATAATAATTTAATAAACCAATATTAATTTATTTTTATTTTCAAACCATTTCATAATGAATCAAAAATTTTAATTCTTTATTTACTGAAATAGGTAATTACGTCCATTTAATGCTTCTAACGAAGAGGGAGAAGGAATTAACAATTTTTTTTAGTTTTTCAGATTATCCAGTTTTCTGTTAGTGTTTTTTTTTTCCCAAAGAAAACAGCAGCAACTTTAATCTTTCAGAGAGGATATAGTTATATATAGAGAATGTATAATAGTTATATAAAACCCAAATATTGTAATGTCAATGAAAAAATACGTATCTTTATTCATGTCAATGTGAAAATATTTTCTCGTTTTACTATGATATTAATTGGCCTTACATTTTTCTTTGAACAATTTATCGACCAGAAAACTTGACTTCATGATCTAATATTTTAACAGCTCATAAAATGTTTAAAAATGCATATATCAAAAATTGGCTCCATCAGTCGTATATATAGTAAAGCTATAGGCCTATATAAGCTATATAAGCTATAGTAAATATTCATACTTGTAAGTTTTTTATTCAAAATTATTTCGAGATTACAAAACTTCCTAACAAATATTAAGGGTAGGTATTCACAATAGGAACTATACTTGTAAATTACTTTAAAATAATACAATTTCGTTCCGTATTTGAATGTTGGATCCTATTATTTTTATAGTTACAGCTTTTTACTATTTTTAAAAAGTAATTTTCGGTTTATGACAGTAACAGTTTAAATAAATGAGTTTTTTCTTGCCAAAACTCCGTTTTCAAAAGCAAACATTTTTTCGTCCACTTTTTAAATTTTTAAAATATAGTTATCCTACCATACATTGCTATTCTCATTTAACTATATTAATTTATAAATTAAAATAGATATTTACGTCATGGTACCCTGTTAAATGTGGCCTTCTATATTTTGTAGCCTTCTATAAGTCATTGTGTTGAACTGGTACATATTATCATAGTGGTGGCCCTTCTTTGGCTTATAAATAAAAACAAATATTCACACCATGGGATCCTGATCACGAGATCTACAGTTTTACTTGTTGCCGTCAATTTCACTGAGGCTCGTCAAAAAAAGGAAAATTATATTTATGACTGGTTATTTATTAATATATATTGTTATCACGTCAATTGTTCGCGGAAAATAGTTCGCGCGACAATTGTTCGCGCAAAAAAAAAAATTTCGGAAGTTATTTAAGAGAAAGAAAATCATTGCATTCCGAACACCATTTGGGTGTAATATGCTCGTATTATTATCTATATAATTGCCGTACGTTTTCGACTCATTTTTAAACACACATGTTCATAATCATATATACCTTTAATAAAACGCTAAGGACCTGTTTTTTCTTCCATGACGTTTTTCCGCCATGAGATCGCCAAAAATATTCCGGTTTTATTCCTTGAGCGTTTTTCCGTGCTGTTTTACGCACGTTTTCA